>BQNB010115151.1:0-10258 GCA_026074375.1 Tanacetum coccineum
TTTTTGAATTTAAAACATTTCTGGTATTATCTAGAATTTTATATATTTACAAATGTACATAGAAAATTTTAGTTTTGAGAGATAGGCTTTGCAAGACTTTCAAGTTGTTTAGGAGACAAGTTTTTCATACATAGTCATTGTATAAGATATTCAAACCTTTCGAGAGGTAAGGCTGTTAGGATTGAGAAGTGTCGATTATGATACTTTAGTGGTTTATTTAATTTAGTGATGTTTAAACTTTATTTTATAATGTAATAGTTAGTTATGTAATAAGCATATGTAAGCTTTAGCTAAAAATAGCTTACATACCAAAGTGTAGGGACTAATTAGCAATAATTAGGCAATAAGGAAGGATGATAATCCTCCTATAAATACTCCTTCCCATCTCCTAGGAAGGTTAAGACTTGTATTCACTTTCCCTCCCATTTCTCTTTTCCCTCTTTGTTATAAAAATTAAAAATTGTCTCTCAAGCTTAATCGAATTCTAGTGTGTGATTCAATATTCATTTGACCTAACAAGTGGTATCATACGCCATGAGAGTTTAAGAGTTATCTACTTTGTGATTTTTGGTGTGTTTCTCAAGATGACATGATCGATTTCATGTTTATTGTGCATTTTTGATATCATCTTTTGGCTTCTATTCATTCTTGATACACTACATAATGAAGACGTGAGAAGATATCGGTATTAGATAGATTTCGATAGTCATTTTGAGTATATTGTCATGTTTTTTGATCGAGTTGTAATAGTTAACACATTTTTCAGTTTTATCGAAATTTGTATGATAGGTTGTTAATCATTTTCGATAGGTATTGTTGTGTATTTGTGTATCTATTGAATTGTAATAGTTAAGTTCTCCATATTCGGTTTCATCGAATTTGGAAGATACTATAGGTTTACTAATTTTGACACACTAAATCTACATATTTCGGTTTTATCGAAATTTTGTAGTAGGAATCGATCATTTTTTGATAAGATTCTACTTATGTTTTAGAGTTGAAAATGATCACATTATCGGTTTTATCGATCTTGTAATCAATTTTCGATTCAAAAGTCACAAAATTCACTCTTTCGGTTCTATCAAAATTGTGAAACTCTTTTTCGACAAGTATATTAACACGAACCTAACCTATCGAATTTCATATCTTTACGGTTTTATCGTATTGATCATCGAAATTTCGTTGGAAATTTTCTAGGAAAAAGAGCTTATCAAAATTTGATAGAAATAGTCTTATCGAATTTGTGAAATCATACTATCCGAGAAAAGAGTTGTCGAGAAATCGTCATACGTGTTGTCCGATATCAAGTGTTATCGAATTTGTAATTTTTGTCAAAAATTGTTTATATTTTGACTTCACATCACTCTCCTAATCGACATCTGATTATTTTCAAAGGTTCCTTATCGAAATTTCGGTAAAGATGAATTTCGATAACAAAAGACAAGGGCCAAAAGTGACGATCAGCCAAAGATGAATTTCGGCAAGTATAAAAGGAAAATTTTCTCATTTTTCTTTTATATTTTTAAAATCAATTTTGACAAGAAGGGTTTGAGATTTTTTGATAAGCGTATAATCTTGGTTTTTTATAACGATTGCTCACAAACCATTCTATCAAACGTAAGGCAATCATTGATTTTGTATTTTGTTGCTGCGATTCAATAAGGTTCTTGATATCGAAATTAATTTTGACAAAATTAGGGTTCGTCAAAATTGGGGGTTTTTAAAATTAATGATTGAGATGTGTTTGTAGATGATATATATAGTATATATGTGTGTTTAATGCAGTAAAAATCATCTAAAGGTCAGTTTTGATCATTTTTGACAAGATGAGACAATTTTGACAACTCTTGTAATTTCGATACTATCGAAATTTATTAAAACTATTAAAGAATGATTGTACTAGGTTAATAATGACTGGTGTGTGGATAACAATGCTTGATAAAATCATTTTCTGAGAACCTGGACTAATTTCAATAAAGAAAATCATTTTTCAATAATAAGTCAAATTTCGACAAACACAAAAGTCAAATGGTCAAACGTCAAATTTTGATAAGCACAAAGTCAATACAGTCAACTAGTCAATTTTGATAGGTCAAATAGTCAAATTTCGATTAGTCTAATTTCGATATGGTCAAAGTCAAACGGTCAAATTTCGATGCTTCATGTTGAAATTAAAAAAATTGTCACTTTTTGGGCTTTATAGATTTATTCTCTGAATGTGGTAGTGAAAAGCTCGAATGTCTGTAAAGGATCAGTATCTCATGTGGCTTAACTTTTATAATCACAAAAAGATTTTCAAAAATATTTCAAAAGAAGAAAAACCAAAATGCAAATAATTTAATGATCAATATAGCTCAAGTCAAACTCTTCTATACACAATTGTTTAAGTGGTCTATGTTACGTCCGGTTTCGACTGTAATCTGAATGAGTTGATTGTGGTAGATACTTATTGACCTTAACAAGGTATAAGTTTCATCCGGTTTCGACCGTTATCTAAAGTTCAGAATGTGGTAGTTTCTTAGTGACCATTTAATTGGTATATAAGAGAATTTTGGTTTATAACCATATTATTTATTCAAAACAAGTTTTTGAAAGAAACATCAAATTTGTGATTTTTGATGAAATCTCATTTTTTGTATTGTGTCAAGATAGTACTCTTTCACAAACAAAGTTTTAAGAAAATATGATTGATAACTCTTGAATTTCTCAAATCAGAGTCTTATTCAAAATCAGAGTTTATCCTAAGAGTTCTTGAAAGAGTATCATTACATAAAGATTTTCTGGGGAGGAATATCTAAACAGAATGAGAGCTAAAACTATACGCGAAAAAGAAAATCAAAAGTGTGTTCGAAAAAGAATTGCCAGAATACACAAAAAATGAAAAAAGAAAGAATAATACGAATAAAGTGTATGGCATGTGCTCGTAAAAGCAAGAATAAGCATATAAAAAACAAACTGATCAACACATTATTTTTTTATCTAACACATTATTGTCACTCATTTAGAATTCATCATGGCACAACCACATCAACAAAGAGATGTTCCACAAGAACAACTGTGTCCACCTAACAAGAGGTTTGATCTCATGGATACAAACAAGAAGTTTGATCTTGTCAATCCATAATGTCCCAATGAAAGAAAGATCTTACCAAACATCCTCATCAATCATCCACTCAGATTCAGTGTAGCAGGTTGATGTATCATTGTGAGTAGGTATTTTATGTACCAAGTTTTATTATTTATTTTATGCCGACTATACCAAAAAACAACACTCTAACAGGCAGTGTACCCGATCAGATGTAGCTTCGTTGGTAAGTAGGGTGTCGATCACTAAGAGCGAGAGCGTTAATTCTTAATTATCAGTATTTTAATTATCTAAGTTAGTCCTAAATTTATCTAATTTATGTTAAACTGAAGTTAAACTTAAACTAATGATAAATGGGGGTTTCAGCCTGAGAGACTGGCACAGTTTGGGTTATCTAACCTAGGGTTTTGATGACAAGTAAAGCAATAAACACACACAAGAAGATGAACAAACGATAGAGGAGCGGTCAAAAACTAATGTAAGGAAAACATATCAACCATGAATAATCTGATAAAACGCAGGTTTGTTTATTTAGTGCAATGAGTGTTTATCTCGAGGCGGCATATCATTCCTAGATTTAGGCGGTACTTCTTCCTAAAATCTAGACACACTAATTTTGTCATAATTAAATGCATCCGTATAAATCATCCTTTTTGCTGATTATAATCTATCTTAGGAGACTAATAATGGTGATCGTATTAAACCCTAGCCCACTAGGACTTTACCTACTTACTGATTAACGGCTCTTTATATACTAGTAGTCCACTATTTAAGTCTTTACCAAAGGAAGCAGAACGTTATACTTGGTCACCTGCTAGAACAACTTATTCCCTTAAACCAAGGATAAATATAGGTCAACATTTGGGATCCTATGATTCTAGATATACATATCGCGAATATAGAGAGCTATCTCGGACTCTTATCCTACGCCCAAACAACACCGAAGTTGCAGCGCATTAAATATGTAGGACTAGACCCAGTTGAATGATAGGTCGCATACTTACGCACGTAAACAAGTATAAATTGATAAACATAATCAACAATCAACGATAAATTAAGCAAAAACCAAACCTTAAACCTTCATAAACATGGCTGATACCTAAAGGTATCAGCCGATAGTCATTGTAAAAATACACACGGTTTCATATATGAACGATTAAAATAAAGAAACCTTAACCGGACGCGTATTTGGTTGTGCGAAGATTAAAAGAGTTTTCCTATGATCTTGAGGCTCTTTTCTAACCTTTTGTGTTCTTCTATTCATCTGATAGTCGACTTGGTGGTTTAGGGCTTCACTTGCATACCTAAACTAAGTTTAGGTTGTTGTATTTATAGAGTCTGGAAAAGGGTCAATACGATGTATCGGGAGATGTGGGATATGACGTATTGGGGATTTCTTTGAGTAAGGACCACAATTGATATATTTTAGAATCTTCTAGTGTTTGACCTTTGATACAGCGTATTAAGTCTTTAAGATACGGCATATTGGGTCTTCAATCCTTCGTGGTTATCTGTGAAGTGTAGGCATGGATACGCCGTATCTTCTTGATGGATATGGCGTATTGAGGTAAAACCAGTTGGTTTTTCTTCGTTGACCAAAGTATTATATACGTCGTATCGTTGATGTGGATACGGAGTATTCTTCAAAGTCAGGCAATGGTCTTTTAAGTTGTTAAAGTCTTGGTTACGTCGTATAGGTCTAGAATAATACAGCGTATTTGCTGTCAGATCAGTAGACTTTCTCAAACTCTTCGATTATGCTCCAAATGCGTACCTTTTAGCTAATCTTCATAATGTACTCCATAATTGCAGCAAATCTCAAATATAAACGATTAAGTACCAATTCACGCAATAATTATACAAAATGGGTAATTTACATGGGATAAATGATGCTATAAAAGTGACGTTATTTGATGTCATCAAATATCCCCCCACTTAAAACCTACTTGTCCTCAAGTAGTCTTTAGAAATTTATAAAAATGTATCCCAAATGATTTATCTTTAAGCATTTATTTGTTCAATTACCAATACATAGTCAAACACCTCACAAAGTAGGAAAATGAAAACACTCAAATCACTTGACTAATCTATGTGGTAACATGTAACTAATTCGCTCGATTGCTCAGTCGTGATGAGTATTCTATCATAAGCTTGGCAAGGATACACATCTCCACCACTAAAGCTAAGGAGTAACAAGTTTATAAAGGTAAATTGAGTTTTAAAAGGCTTAAAGGGTTTGATCACTCTTTCTAATCTCTATCGATACCAATATTCCAGAAAAGGTGACAAAATCACACATACACACCCATAACGATAGGATAGACACATATGACTGCATTCGAACCTTAACTCAAATAAGCTAAAGAATAGGACTAGTAGTCTTTACCAAAAGTCATAAACCAGCAAGGGCGACAAACCACATATACACATCCATAATGATGGAATAGACATACATGATTGCATTCAATTCCCTCACTCGAGTAAAACCAAGGGTTAGGACGAAGAGTGATATAGGGTATGGATCTTCTAATCCTTTCTCCAAAAGTAATAAACCAACAAGGCGGACAAAATCACACATACATGGCCGTAACGACAGAATAGACATATGTGATTGCTCGCATCCTCATTCGAGTAAAACCTAAGGGTTAGGGATTAGGAAAGGGAAATAATTGTTGTTAAATAAAAATATACAAAACAAATAGATTAAGTCTAAACAAATAAGGTACAAGTTGCTTGATACTTTTTCCAACCGTTCCCATGATAAAGACGCAGAATCATAGACAAATGTCTTGATCATAAATCAACAAAAACAAACTTAGTTGTTCCTCCCGTAACTGTCAACTCACAAACATCCATAATATACATACTTTACAACATTAGTGGTGATATCGACCACTTTATACAAGATGATACATTGTTGGTTTATTTCGACCAACATACAAATACTCTACAGAATCACATTTTTTTGTATTTTTCACTTTTTTGATTTTTTTAAACAACAAATTTTGGTGTAATTTCACCATCTTCACGATCACAATAAATCCAGATAATTTATCCATTCTCCTTCATACTTTGGATGTAAAAAATTATTTGTGAAAGTAGTAAAACACACACAAAGATAGGAATAAAAATACATAATACTTTCACATTCCCAATTGCATTGTGTAATTTTCCAGACCTAACCGTAGATAGAAAATTTTGCTTTGCGATAAGATGAGAGAATACTTTACACAAAAACAACTAGAAACCAATTAAGTACTTAATCTAATAGGGTAGGCTAACGTGTAAAGGTGTTATGAAACAAATATTTGGTGTAAGAAAATAATGGAATGGCTCAGCAGGTTTTTCTAAGGGTATCTTACTCTAAAAATAAGAGTAAACAAAAGGGTTTATACGGGGGTTAACTAACCAGTGTAGTTAGTTAATATCACAACATGTATAGGCTTTTTGGGTGTAATCCTAGAAATTTACAAGCTTAGAGAATTTCACTCCATCTATTTAAAATAGTAATTATTATTGTGGTCTCGAATAGATATGCCAAACCAAGTTCTAAAGTTTACAACATCACCGGCACACTCACAATTTGTAGAATTTGGGTAACCATTTGGAAACAAATAAGGCTAAATTCTTATAAAATCTAACAAGGTTTATGTGTGCTAGTTAAGTAACTAATAATTTCACAAAAGTAAGTGTTTTATTGTGAAAATATGGACAAGTAAGCGTTCTAATTCTCATCTCCCACTTAAAATATACAACAACCTCATTGTACAAATATAACATTAAGGACAGGAAATTAAAAGAATTAGAACAAGAAACTCCCATGGGATTTGCTCGGTATGATCTTTATATTGTGTTTACAAGCAAGATTGTGTGTTGTAAACATGGGTCTGAATGCCAGCATGACTACAACACATAGAATTCCAGAATATAAATACTCCACTAAAGTCATCATTTTCGTTCAGTAAGGTCCTATTTAAGATATAGGAAAAACCAATGCTAATTTATCTCTAATATTCGACGGTTAGAAAACAAAAACAAAAACGAAAAACTGTACAGGAAGTTGATACGCCTTATCCCAAAACCAGGATATGCCGTATTGAGTCCTATAAAAAGTATCTAAGGTACAGGTCAGATTGCCAAATACGCTGTATCATATTCATGAATACGCCGTATAGACAAATTTGACAATAATGTTTAAATGCAGAAAATAAAAGACTAGATAACGTCCAAACAATCAATACGTTGTATCCATTAAGATTAGATACGCCGTATCGACTGTCTAGGAAGACAGACTCGATAAAAATTGAAAATACATTCCGGGTTGTCTCCCGATAAGCACTTTAGTTTACAGCGAAGTCTTTAAGTTAGACTTCTCTCCAGCTCTTCACTACGTTGCTTCATCCCCGAGCTCAACAATCTCTTCATCATCTTTATCAATATTATCCTCAAAGTATTTTTTTCAATCTTTGCCCATTAACCTTGAAACTAAACCCGTTCTTATCAGTGATTTCTACGGCCTCGTAAGGGTAAATTGTATTAACCACATTTGGACAATACAATTTTGATTTAAGCTTTCCTAGGTGCATCCTTAAACAAGAATTAAATAACAAGACTTTATCTCCTACATTAAAATCTTTATCTTCTCAGAGTCTAGAATCGTGCCACCTCTTAGTCCTTTCTTTATAGACCCTAGTATTCTCGTAAGCCCAATCTCTTAATTCTGCTAGTTCATTAAATTCGATTAATTTTGTTGTTTATTGGAATGGTTTAAGATGGATAGCTAGTATCCAAATTTGTTTATTTTATTTTTGTATTTTAACTAATTCGATAGGAATCGAATTAATGAACGTTTTGTATTTTTATATACAAAAATAGCAAAGTAACTTCCAAAAAGGAAGGGTCTTCAAAACTCTACTTCAACGAATATCCTCAAAAATCGTTCACGTCTTCCCCGGCAGCGGCGCCAAAATTTGGTTGCGTGTGTAAGCACTAGTCAAATTTATATATGTATAGTATAAATCCCGTGACAATTCTTTCCAATTACTTCTCAAACAAGAGAAAATAAAAGGATAAAATCTCACTTAAGAAAACACAATACGTATATTTTTAACCGGGAAGTATTTCTTCTCGGGTCGTATCCCAACGAAGTCGTGAATTGAGATTCGGGAATAATTCGGATTCGAGTCAAGAATGGATAAAGGATTTTTGAATTTTGAATTACACTACGAATATAATAGCACAAACTAAAAACAATTAACTAGCACGAAATTTTAATACACGAAAATTAAAAACGTGAGCTAAAACTGAAATTTAAAATCTAAGGCACTACTTTTAACAAATTTTATACCTAAAAATCACAAATTTAAAAAGAAAATTTTAGGAAAAAGAATTAGAATTTTTTAACTATTTTTGAATTTTTTATGAATTTTTAAAGAAAAATGAATTACTAAAAATAAACTTTTTCTAAAAATTATCACTAAAATTCTATTTTTATTTTTCAAAAATACTAGAATGAAAAAGAAAATTATTACAAAAAAAATTAGATTTTTCCAAACATTTTTCTATTTTCTATGATTTATTTAAGAAAAAGAAATTACTTAAAACCTATTTTAATTTCTAGAAAATACAAGCTTAACTGGAAAAATAAAGAAAAATGGTTTTTATCTATTTAAAATGTGCAGAAATCAAATGGAACAAAAATGCCCAAATTTTATAAACCAATTGAACCCTAAATTTGCCAATTAAAAACTAAACCCTAATTTTATTAAACTAAAATTAAAAATATAAAAACTATTTCATTTTACTAAAAAGACAGGGTAGAAAGTGAAACAATAGAAAGTAAAGGGTAGGCGGGGTAACTAAATGAATTTTACACTACAATGAAAACGGGTAACCTTTAACTATTGTAAAAGTACTAAATAGACCCTACGATTTAAGCACTTTTGGCTTATCTAAAAAATGAGAATAAGCAAAATCTTAAAACTACAAAGTTGAACTTGAGCTTATACTCTACAACTTTAACAAAGGCACTTTGAACTTTTGACAACTGAATAAGCTAGAAAATAAGCATTTCAAACTGTGTAACAGAAACTAAGGCTTAACTAACTTTTTCAAACTTTGGCTTATATCTAGCTTATTTCTAAATGAAAAATAAAACTAAAAGAAGTTATAAGAAGCTTAAGATGTATGATAGGGATTTCTAAAAAGAAATAAGCTACAAGTGAACAAGATTATCAAGAAATTTGCTATTGAAAAGTAAAGGTTTAAGCTTAACACTGAAATTAAGCTAATCTTAATAAGCTAACTAGTTTATTTCTAATTCCTAGAAACTAAAAGTTTGCAAAATAAGCTCTCCTATGATTATTTAGTATTCCTAGATAAAAGGATTTTAAAAATTTCAACTAGAAAATAGAAATCTAACAGTAATAAGCTGAAAAGCTAAACTGTTGCTAAAACTACTTTTGCAGGTTCATTTAAGCTAGAATAAAAGCTCAAAAATGGAACTTAAAAGATGAATTTTATAGAACTAATGGAGTACTATAAGATTGCTAAAATCTAAGTTCTCACTCCTAATTTTAAGTGCTATAAAGAAGCTAGAAAGTAGATGAGCAACAACAGTATTAACTAAGTTAATACTGCTGTTGCTGATGTACTTGGTAAAATTCTAAGTGCAGGCCTAAACTTCTACTTTAAAACTCATAAACTCACTCACTTAGTATTACTAAACCTGCATGAACCAACATTGAACTCTAAAATGCTATAAAAAACTTAACTATAAAATCTACTTGAACATTAAAACTGCCCTGGTGCTGGAAAGGTTTTTTTAAGCTCTAAACTCTAAAATTCTACAAACTAAGTTTCAAATTCTATTTAAAACTTGTAAACGTTGAAAGTCTAAACTATGTAAAGAGCTTTGACAGAATTATAATGACTCTAAAGGTCAAACATGCCTTAGCCCAAACACTACTTAAAATGAACTGTCCAAACTATTTTTTTTTATCTAAAATATATTTTTAAACTAAAACTGTCAAAACCTTATATCTACTCTTACTTTAACTAAGCTAAATGAGCTATCTAAGCACTAAAACCTACAGCTTATTAACAGAATTAAGCTAGTTTATCAGCTAGCTACTTATCACTAAATGACATAATTAAAGGCAAAATTGAGATTAA
>BQNB010115152.1:0-21614 GCA_026074375.1 Tanacetum coccineum
AAGCCAAGGTTAAACATGATATAGATGTAATTGAAACAATAAACATTGAATTAGAACATAAAGTGGCTAAATTACTTAAGGAAAATGAGACTTTGAAAAAGCATTACAAAGAACTGACTGATTCTATCAAGACAACGAGAGCTAAAACTATAGAACACGCAACTTCTTTGATCGCTCAAAATGCTGAGTTCAAAGCTGAACTTTAAGAAAAAGGGTTTGCACTTGCAGCATTGAAAAATGAGTTAAGAAAATTAAAAGGAAATAGTGTGAATACTAAGTTTGCAAAACAATTAATCTTAGAGAAACCGGTTTTACAACCACACAGAAACCAATAAGTTGTTAGACAACCAAATGCGTTTAAGTTTCAATGACCTAGAATTTCAAAACCACGGTTTGCCTCCTAAGTTGATGTGAATAACGATTTGTCAAAACCAATAACTACACAGTATTTGCCTAAGGAAAGAGAATCTGCTGTTGTAAAACCTCATCATGTGATTGCATCTAGTGAATCTAGGAATAGCTCAAAGAACATGCCAAGATTTAGTTCAAATAACATGGTTCATAATCACTATCTAGATGAAGCTAGGAACAAGACACAAGAAAAAGGTAAGAATTCAGAAGCTAGTGTGATGCTATCTGCTAAATCACAATGCACAACTAATGGTAGCATACCAAAACTTAGGATCAATAACCAAAAGTCTAGGAATTAGCATGCATCTAAGATTAGTTGCGTAACGACAAGGCCTGTGCCCATAGCAGAACACTCTAGGAATTCTAGAAATTTTTTTGTCTCCAAACATTTTGTTTGCTCGACATGTTAGAAATGTGTCTTTAATGCAAATCATGATCATTATGTAACAAAATTCCTAAATGAGGTCAACTCGCGTGCTAAGGTTCCATCCAATAAGACAACGAACAGAAACAAACCCATAGAGCAAATAAGTGTTGCAAAGAAACCAGAAAGACAGATCCCAAAAGGACATAGGTTTTCAATCAAAAAGACTTCCGTTGTGCATGAGAAAACAATGACTCCTAGATCTTGTCTTAGGTGGAAACCGACGGGTAAAATTTTCAAAACTGTTGGTCTTAGGTGGATTCCTACAGGAAAGATATTCGAATCTAGCACAACCAAGGTTGACAGTGAACCCCCACATGGTTCCAATACAGATATCACTAATCTTCAAGAATGCATACAAACTCTTGATTCAAGTGCAGGTACATCCATAAATGTTCAGGAGGAACAAAATCTTGATTTGAGTGCAGGTACTCCTTTCAATCTAAAGAAAGAAAGAATCAAGACGTGGACAAAAGACAATGTGATATCTGGGAGACCAAGGTTACATGGGATAGCTTCGCTACAAGAGATATCTGCTAGACCATCGTCCCAGGGGATTCGAAGTTTACTTACTTCTTGATTTTTTATTTTACTTTAATTTTATTTTAATTTTTGTATATAAAAATATAAAACCTATAAAACCAAATACAAAAATATAAAACTTCAAAAAGAAAATACAAAATCAGAAAAATAGAAAATTTCCAAAAAATAATCTTCTCGGCATGTCTTTTGGAATCGATAACATTTACGTATCTAGAAATGTCAATTAATATCGACACAGGCGTGTAAATGAAGTTCGAGCAAGAGTTTCAGATGCTTTCAAAACAGGTCATTTCTATTTTTCTTTATGACTTGTAATCGCTCTCAGATTGCAACTCGAACCCGAACGACAAAGGAGAGTGTACATTTCAGTGAATTATTATCTATACAAGATTACATTATCTCACATCGACGAAAATCAACTTTTCTCGATCTTGAGCAGTTCTTACAAGAAATTCAAAGTTTTGTGCTTAAAAAAAAGGAAAGTGTACGCATAAGTGCACTTACCCTTAGAGTTAGAACATGTGTTTTTATAGAGTTGAACACAAATTTTCAAGAATTTCTCAATGACAATTCATAATTTTTCAAAATTGTGTGTTCAACACTCTGTCCCTCACAAAGTTTTCAATGACAATATTTCAATTGGTTCTATTTTTTGAGGAGTAGTTTTTTGAAAAACAAAGTTTTAATGATTTTGGATACATCATCTCACGACAATTCTTATGTATTCAAAACATTATAAAAAGTCTTAATAACAAATCAGTAATAATAATGACTAATTGATAGAAGGTTTGTTATAAGATGACCTAGTGTCTGAGCATAATTTTCCCACTTGTCAAGGAATTCTTTGTATCTTCTTGACCAATTCTTAATCTTTTCAAAATGGTGTGCTCAACCACTGCCTCACCATTTAATTTTTTATTTATTCTTTACAACTTGGCAAATTTCCTTTGGTGTCATAAACATATGTAAATTGAAGGAGGGGCAAGAAGAAAAAGGTTTATCCACATATCTTCATGCTTGTAACAGTTTTCTCCCATTTCGAGTTTTCATGATAAATTTTAATCACTTAGTATTGCAATGGCAAAGCGAATTGTATTTAAATAAGGAGAGAAAGGTAATTAAAATGTGACTTGAAAATTTTTAAGTGATCTATACGGATCATAGTGCTTTATACTATTCGGAAAAAGGTTTTATGGTTATGATCTTATACCCAACAACATCTTCACTTACGACGATTCTGAAGTCATAAGGTGGTTAGGTTATGTATTAGTCTTATGATCCAACCAGAACTGGAGGGATCTACCCAAAGACAATCCATAGTTAGAAATAGCAGTCCTTAGGTATGATTGGAGATAAATAAGAACGGAGTGATTGCAATGCCAATATTTTTAGACTAACACTGGAACTATCACAACAACGGTGTTAGTTAATGACGTCTTGTTATGTATTGAAGGGGATGAAGATGAAAAAGATTGTAGGGTTTAACAGGTGAAAAGAAAGAAGCCTTCACAACTTTCGGCAGAAAACAATGTTCAATTACATATGCTATTGTTTTCACAAAGATAAATTCTGGTATTAAAGGACAAGGACATCATGGCCAGTTGATTGCACTGCACAATCCTTCTAGCCATTCATGTCTTCTCTTAACAGAAGCTTGTATCATTGTTCACAGAAGTTAACAACGACTTCTATTGACTTTCTACTCCATGAGTAGTTTAATATTGAATAGGTGGCAGTCTAGCTCCGGCCTCCGACTTTACTAAAACCAAAACGTAATAATCGAGGATAGTGCTTAAGAGATATATATAGATCTCATTAGCACACATTTCATGACAACATTGTTTAACAACATATGTTTACCAAGTTGGGGTTAACAAGAGTCCTTCGCATGATCATGTGATTCTGCCAGAACATTCGGATGTGATAATCTTTAGATCATTCACTATAACGAGGGATATCTTCTAAGTGTCAACATCATAAGCACGCGGAAGGTAATTGCAAGATTGTAAAATGAATCAAGTTGTGTCAATGGATATCAATTTTTGGTCCAGTTAAATGAATTGATGACCTATATCAAATAGTTTGTAATCTATCTTATCACTCTTCCGTGTTGTCTGCTTTGGGACAGTCTGTTATGGAACTAGCAAGTACGGTGAATTCTAATGCATCTGCGTTTAAAGGATCTAACACTTTGAGTTGGAAATCTCTTCGTCAAGGCAGATTCTTCTTTTAAATCTAAATCTTACCTGATAACATGTTACATCATTTTAGAATGTTTAAAATCGGTCCTCATGGAATCGGAGGTTAATGTAACCGAACCATGATGAATGACAAAGCCATATTCGTCCATATATGTTGTTTATCACTAACATTAAAATACAGGTACTAAAAACAGTGTTACAACCTCATTCCAGCAGAGTCGAATTCATTATCACATGCTCATACTCAAGCTGTAAAGACATACAATTGGCATCAAGATTCAAGAATCAAGAAATCTAAAGTTCGTCCAAGACAAAGACTTCTGTAAACTCTTATATTCAAGATCATCCTTAAATATATCAAGATTATCAAGACAAAGATTGTCAAGGGAGATTGTTAGCAAGCTTTCAAGATGATGCATAGTATGAGCATGTTGGTTAAGATACAAGATCGCAAGATGGAAAAGACGATAAAGACAAACAAGGAAAAGATTTAAAGATCTCAGAACTAAAGACAATGACAAAAGCTCAAGATCAAAGATCACTATGCAAGAAGGAACAAGCCTACAACAAATTAAAGTCCAAGAATAAGACTCAAGTACTCAAAGACAAAGCAATCTCAACAAAGTCTAAGGAAGCAAGACTCAAGATCTCACCCCAAAGAATTCAAAGACCACACGTTAGGGGAGATTGTTAGCCTTAAATATGTCTGTGTACATGGAAGCTTAGAATCTGCAAAATACCTCCATAAGGAAACCTCGCTTCGGGGGAGATTGTTAGCCTCAAAATATTAAGTCGAACAAGGAATCGAGGTATTTTAATTAGTAACATGTGTAATATGATAGTTGGAAAGCGGTAACGGGGACTGTTAATATGTATCTTAATATTGCTCTGGTAAACAGGTAAAAGCCAAAAGTCAATCTCGAGCCTGACCCAAGTAATAACCTATAGCCCAGGAAAGACTTATAGTGGCGACCGAGGTTATGGGTATAAATACCCTTCTCCACACATTGGAGAGGGTTGGTTGTTCATTTGTTTATTGTATCCACATTTGTTTCAATCCAACACACTATTTTTTTCTCTCTACTGTCCTCCTCTCTAGTTCTCTCTCTTACAATTCATCATTTTTCATTCTTTGAATTCTTATGTGGAATTGATTATCCTTAATTGCTACCCAACAGATATGAGTCCAATTATTACATTGTAGCTTATGTTATTTTTTTACTGGATTAACATTAGTTGCAATGTTGTTATTGGAGTAGGTGACTCATTGTTGAAACTTGTGTTTGTGTAAGTTTGCTTAATCACAACACTTTTGCTCTTAAAATTAGATCATAGGGATATTTTTGTTGAACTCATTTCCAGTAGTACTTGTTTTGAAGATTTTGGAAATGAGTAAATTGGAAAAGCCGTATACTTGTGGTCAAAGAGAAAATCATTGAGGTTCTCTTGGGTTGGAAATGAAGAAAGCTTGTCTTTTTTTGAACAAGTTTGATTAGTGGTTATTATGTTTATTTTCCATGTTACATTTTTAAGTAACACCATTTTGATGATTATCTTCCTTTTAACAGTTTTAGGTGGTATACAATGTATAGTAAATTCGAAGCACCAACACCGGCATGAAATGCTCCCTCTACAATGTGGTGAATGACTCATACAATCATTTGACAACGGATATACAATTTAATGGAACATGCAGTGATGGAAAGGGTGTTGTATTGGATACTTGGTTTATGGCAAGATATTCAAGTGACGTGTTGCAGTCAGGCCATTTGTCACGTATGTTGAATAGACAGTGTTTGGAAGAAATATTTATGTGATCTTTTATCCTAGATGATGCCACATTGTGATAGTATCTTAACGCGACATGTGAGGACTATGCTGCATTTTTTTAGGGTAATCTGGTAGTGGGAAATGTAGTCTAGGTTAAGTTGATATCCATAGAGTTTTATTGATTCAAACTGGAAATGTAGTCACAAAGTATATGCTACGATGGATTTTAGCTTATTATGTTTGTTTGAATTGGCTGTTAGAATGTTTTCATTATTTGATTTTTTGCAGACTGTTAAGAGCTCTTTGGAGTCTGTCTAAAGCCTCCTTTAGTTAGTTTTTCATTGTATAGTTTTGATTGTTAAAGTAATATATAATTCCACCTTTTCTATGTATATTTTCTAGTCTTTAATATATTTTGGCAACTTTGACTTTATAAGTCAATTGGGTAGGTTAAGTTTTTTTGTTGAATTCAGGTAATATGCTAGGTTTTATGTCACAAAACAATACTAGTTTGACAATTAGAAGTCACACTATGTAAAGCAGGTTAGGGTGTATACAAGAATGGCTTGCAGGTTATACAATGACCATTTATACATGTAGTACTTTGACATATAAAAGTCAACTTATTGAGTGTTAAGTTATACAATGACCATTTATAAGTAATAGAATGACCATTTGACTTTTCTAAGTCAACCTATACAATGACCATTTAACCAAACTGGGTACAAGTTGCATCATCCATTATGCATTTACATTTGGATTTGCGGTTTGCAGTTTAGGGGGTGTTTAGTTCTGAATTTGCAGTTTCTCCAAGTTAGGGGTGCTACGAAACTTGCATTTCCAGTTTGCAGTTTGGTGTTTGCCGTATTAGACAATAACCAAACTGAAATACAAGTCATCTAATATCTAATCTAGCCATGCATGTGCATTTTATGTTAACAAGCAAATTAATAAACCCGAATGAATAACAGTTTATGTCCTAAATTATTCGTGAATCAAGTTACCAATATTAGACAGATTATTCGCAAATGTTTTATCAAGTTCCATCTCAAATTCCCCTCTCTTGTTCGGTCTTGCCAACTCTTGTTAACCTGTTAATCGGTCCGCCATCGTTGTTAACCCTGCCAATTCATGTTTAGCCTTTGCTTTCGTCTTCTGTAACATATGTATTAATTTTCTCTTGGTCTAACATTTCAATAACCTACACAAGTTCCATCTCCAGAATACATCCTCATGGAAAAACTTAACCACATTTCTATTGTATTGTTAGTGAATATGTTGATTGTTTAGAAGAAATACTAAAAATTATTAAGTATCAAACGCAACTCCTATGTAATAGCCTTTCCATATTCCCCCCTACCCTTTCGCAAGCGGACTTCTGATGAATTACTTACCAGAAATTATACCCTGAAAAATGATCTTTCAGTTTTACTGATTAAATACACAACGCCATTTGGAGTACAAACTTGATTACTGCAACAACCTTTTCAAGTTTCCCATTTTGGCAAAAGGTTTTTATATCGCCAAAATTACCACTCGCAAAACCCCCTTCAGCATTTAGATACTCAACCCTGCTAACCCACAGACCACGAGTAAAATTAGCATCCCTTATATCACAATCCTCATAGGCTTCTTAATATATCTGTGTAGGCCATTCAACCTTTCTTCCCACTTTCCTATTATCTGCTCTTTACGGAGCCTTCTTGGATTGAACGGTATCCGAAGGGACCTGGTAATATCCTAACCGCCATTTTAGTTAAAAATATAAAATCCAGATGTTTGAGATGATGACAACTAGGTTTCGGGTTGGTGCGAGTTGTGTCCCGGCTTGGTGGGTGATGGTTACAGGGACCGTACGACACGGTTTGTTCGGGACCTCGAGTTATTACATCAAAATTTAAAAAAAAAATACCAAAATTGTTTAAAATTGATTATTTGGTTTTGAATTCATATTTAGGGACAGTGAAGGAAGCAAGGAGTCGTCTATATCAAAATCACTGAATTGTTCAAATTGATTATTTGGTTGCGAATTCATATTTAAGGATAATGACAGAAGTAAATGGTTGTTGCTAAATGTTTAAATTCGATTGAATTAATGTTGGTAAGGAAAAGTTTCACAAAAAGAGGTTTGGAGAATAGAAGAAAAGACAAGGGTATATTAGGCGTTTCGCAAGCCTTTGACTTTGACTCGCCAAAATATATAATGAGCGTTAGTGAACAATACACTCTAGTGACATAGAATTCAACAATGAGTGAACAACAAAGACATAATTTGCAAAAAAAATCGATGGCAAAAGGTGCCATCTTCAAAAACTGCAGGGACATGTATTGTAATTTACCTTATCTTTGACCATTCAACTTAAATTATTTTTTTGTTGAGTTACTTTTTCGCAACCCAACTTAATAGAATATACAAATTTTTTGTTTTATGCATCTTCCATTTATATCTCTGTGTGTAACATATATGCATACTACAAACATTTTGACTACATACTCGGCACTTGTATTAGCAAAACTATAAATCTTAATATTCAAATAATTATAGCTAGTGAATGTTATAATCAAAACAAAACACATCAACACTACCATGGAGTGTGGCTAACAAAATGAACACAACTCATAGGCATTCGTGACATTGCTCACATACGCGTAATGTTGATACAAAAGTTGGACGATCCTTGATTAGATCCGGATTAGAGGTAATACGGATCTGTTAGGCTCCAGTTCATGTTTTCAATGATGTCTTGTGTACGGCCGAGACTGCGCTACTAAGGAAACCAATGCACCGTTAGGCATTTCCGTTATTGGGCAATTGTACTTTTTGCCCCCCCCCTACGGTTTATCCTCCGGCGTGAGAGTAAAGTAATTCGGTTTAGGGTTTTAGTAGGAACGTTAGGGTTTCATGAGAGCTCCTCGTGTACCATCTGGATGACCCAGACATAGGTTGCCCAATTCAATATTTTCTCTCCACTATCCATTATGGGATTTGTCCATTCAAGTAGTGTTGAATAACCATAGAGGCCCCGGAACGTTTATTTTATACTAGTGGGCACCCCCACCCCACTCCC
Source organism: Tanacetum coccineum (assembly GCA_026074375.1). NCBI lineage: Eukaryota > Viridiplantae > Streptophyta > Magnoliopsida > Asterales > Asteraceae > Tanacetum > Tanacetum coccineum. The sequence goes on from BQNB010115152.1 coordinate 8,418, forward strand.
CTCTCCTGTTCATAAACCGTCGTAACGGGTGTTACTTAATAATAAATATAAAAAAAAAATAATTTTACCCTGCGCGCGTGTGCACCGGTTGGGCCTCATGGGCCTATAAGCCTTGTCGTGATAGTAGCCCATTATGTTATGGGCTTTCCCCCGTTGGCAGTATCGATTTTTGCGGCCTTGGAAGTTCGTATTTTCTTTTTTTTGGTGTTGCTGTTATGGCCCATTCGTCTTCGGTTCCCGGGTGCTAAAAATTAGTATGCACTGGAGGTCGGGTTACATGACCCATAAGGTTGCGACTATACGTCATCATGTCCCCCTAGTCTAGTATGCGCTTGGTAAGAACCGCGGATGAGACTACGGTAGAGGTGTGGCAAAATTCCCTAGATGCGTATCGTGGAAGAATCAAGAATTGTCCCGCCCAAAACAAATGAATCCAGTCAATTTGAATTTGGCAGAAGCCTCTTCGTAATTCGTGTGAGGGTTGTAGAACACAGCGGGCTCATAGGTTGCACCTCTTCCAACACGATTAGGACAAGGGGGGGGGGGACTCGTGTTCCTCAGCGGATGTCGTGTCAGTAACAACTTGCCTATTATAATGGATCGCCGTTACTTTACTGTTATTGCCACAGGTAAAAAAAAAACTCTTCACCACCATTGATAAAGCTTACATTAATAATCAAAGAGCAGATAAACGGTAATATGAGCGTGCGTACCCTAACACTTGCGTCACAAAATCCATGGATCGTTGCAACTTGTCGGATTTTATCATCGGAAAGAATCAGATGAGGATACTTCGTGAGTTCACATCTGAGTATTACATCCCGTCCGCACTGCACCCGGTAGTGCCGGCTGCGGATGCGAGTATAGCGGATTTCCCCGTGGGGAAGGTGGGGGTATACACACGGTTCTTTGAGTTTGCCAATCAACGTGTGCCCCTTTCTTTATTTTTGTGGCAACATCCTGATACCCTATAGTCTTTATATTGCAATTGCACTGAAGAAGGTGCGGCTATAGATATCCTATTCGAGGTGAATTGCGCCTCTTGGCATGTAATCCCAACTGTCATTTGTTCCGCGACTTTGTCCTTACCTGTTGGTCAAATGGGTGGGTATCAGTGTATATTGATAATTCCAGCGCGCCCCACCCCGTTAGGGCGTATTATGCATTGTTGCTACACCGAACAAAATTGGCATGCGTGAGGCGTTGGAGGGGGAGATGGTTCTTCTGGGTAGATGATTTTGTGTTTCCTTGGTACTCGTCTTCTTTCAACGAGGGGTTATTGCCGTGGGATGAGCGCCACTACCCCCCGGGTCTCGTATTGTTTGAGGATGCGGAACTTATAAATGAGAACAGTATTCCTTTCAACGCATTACTCGGACGGCCATCTCTTCTTGCCACATGTGGCAATAGCCGTAATTATTTCGAAAGGCGCCGAGGGAGAGGTGCCCAACGTTTATTGGCGAAGTCTGTCGGGGTGGGTGCTTGTCCTTCCTTCTCCTCATTTAGTATAGTGTAAGGCCTCTTCCTGAATATACAGCGTTATGTAAACCATTTGTTTTGTCGTTCTTCTCTTTGTGTGCGCAGAGATGGATTTTGTTCGCCTGTGGTAACATTTGAGGTAAGCCAAAGCAGAGTGACTGAGGGGCAGGGGAGTGCGCCCTTTAAGAGATGGTGAGGAGCCGCTGTTGGAAAGTACCGCAGGGCGCACAATGGAACTCGTGCTGGAGCAAACCCGGAAATTGCGGAGATACTGTGTGTTGACACCCACACCTCTGTCGTTGTGGTTGCCAAGTGTAACTGTGGAGCCCCCATGCCAGACGCAACAAGCATTGGCTTTTCAGAAGATGCTGATGTCGCAGAAGTGGATTCTGGGTTGAAACGCAAGAGGGCAACCGGTGATGATGGCGCGGGCCCGTCAAAGAGTTGCGCATCTCAGTCTAGGGATTGAGTACATCGTCTGAGGGGGAATCCTCGGGATGCGTCCCCCACGCTTGTGCCAAGACGTGACCTGAGACCCGCTCCCCCCATGTAAGTAATTTTGTTTTCCATTTCAGTCCAGTAATAGTATGGATTGATACGTTATCATATTAACGGAATTTGTTATCCTCGTTATCGATTGATTTGTTTGCAGTGTCGAGGCTACTTAGTGATTCCTCTGGTCCGGGGTGGGGTGAGAATGCTGCACTAGTTCCCCACCCAGACTGGTTCCAAGGCCTTCGATGGTATTGCCAGGGATCAGCTTGTTGAGGAGTTGATACGGTTTTATCTGCGCTGTGCCCCAAAAAAGCCGCGCTCGTGCGCCAGCTGGAGAGAGCGGTTTTTCAAATGATAACGCAGTCAGAGTTTACAGGAAAGATGAGGAGATATGCTGCTAAAGGCACAATTGGTAGATGCGCATGGCTGAGGCAGAGTCTTCGAGTCTTATGCACAGCTCCTGCCGAGGAGAGGGGAACAAATGGCACTGCTTGTCATGTGGAGCTAGAGAGCTGCGGATGCTGCGGAAGACAAGGAAAGTTGCCACTGGGCTTGGTGAAAGTATTGGGAGGGGTACTAAGAACAATCATTTTGCAGGGCTGGAATGATTTTCGCCACAAAGTGGTGGGTCTGTTGGAGAAAGAATGAAGAGGCTGGACTAAGTTACGCAAGCTCAGTTTCGAGTACGACGAGGAGCTGTCACCCTAACTGTTTTGTCAACGATTGCTGAGCGCAGGTGGCTCATAAGCCATGGTTTGCGCCTTGCTGCCATGAGCACTTTGGAATCGCAGGAGGTCAGGCAGTCCTTTGGGGATGTTGTGAAGTGTGCCTTGGCTCGTGGTAAGGCAGAAGCGGTGGAGGAACTGCATGAAAGAAGGCTGCTGACAGTGCCTGCCGCACAGGTACCTGGGTATAATCAAAAGGCATATGAGGAGCTTGTTGCTGCTATGGAGGCGATGAAACTGTTAGAGCTGCCTCATATCGCACAGCTGGAGCCTAGTGACCTGGATTACCCATATTGGTGTGTTAAATGGACTGGGTTAACCTTAGCTATGGCCTGCCATTCGACGGGCGCTGAGGCACCAGCCTGATTACTTTCGCAAAGACGGGACGTTTGCGCAAACTTCAGGTACCTATCTTTGACAGTCCTCGTGGACATCCTGAATCCTTTCGCCACTGAGAAGGAGGTCCCGTTGTTGGTGTCTTTGGAGGCCCATGCACTTAAGGTGGCGTAGAAGAAAGGCGTGAAGGGGTAAGGCTATCTTTGGTGGTGTTGGTGACTGCGCACCTCCCACGTTCGGATGGAAGTACCCAGTTAGCGTGGCGGTCTTTGTCACCTAAAGATAGTGAGCTCCTGGGGATAACTTGGGACGGCTGGGGATGCGGACCTACCAAGTGTGTCAGGTCGAGCAAAAGTCGTTGTCACAGCATTAGGTTGTTCTTCTTGTGTTAAACTTGCGTTTTTTGTGTATATTAATAAATGTTGATTAAGTGAACTCGTTAGGTTCTTGTGTAAATGCTTATCTTTTGGTCCCATAGTATGGGTCCGCCATGTTATTGTGAACTTAATGCGATTGTAATGCCGCCCCACAATATTAGTTATAAAAGTTGACAAATATGTTTGTGCGATAATAGTTTGCCTTTGCATGAAAGGCCGTGTTTATGATGTGCCATTTGTCAAATTGTTGGAAACATGTTCATTACAATTTTCATGAGCTGCAATATATGCTAAGTTTATTTGTATGGGTTGACATTACAATATACTTGCGGTCCGTACGCCGAATACCTTATCAAGTAAGTCAAAAGTTTTGAACTCCTAATTTGTTTAAACGTTTGCCAACGTGTGCGCTGCTGCGTATCCATCGTGGGGAAATGCGCGCTATAAACTGACTCCAACTCGTATTGACGAAGAGAAAGATGTTTACAAGGACTCATGGATCCGTTGTTGATGGGTTGCAACCCTCTTTACTCAACGAGTCATTTAGTAGGTTTACTCATCCTTTTCCCATCCATGGGGTTATTAGGTGCATGCAACGGACGCGTTGGCACAAAATAATGTTAAAACAGTATATTGAGGACTATACAATAGAGATCTCACAATAAGAGTGTAATCTGAAGTGCGCCGCGGAGTTAGCAGAAACGCGTCGAGTAATTAATATTGCAGAATATAGAGAAAAACAAAAAACATGTGTGCTTGATAAAAATACGCATATACCCAGTAAGCCTTCACTAAGATTGCATTTCTTGAGATTGCAGAAATTCACATGGCTGGGGCAAACTCCGGCCATCCATGTCACGCAGCTTGTTGCGCTCCTTTTCAATGTGCTTCTCGTTACCTGTAGGGTTCCTTCCCACTTGGTCCCAAGCTTTCCGGTGTCTTCCGCGTGGCTCGCATCCTATTAGCACGAATACACGAAGTCCCCTGTCCTATATGAGACTCCTCGAACTTTGCGTCGCAGGTATGCCTTCATTTTTAACTTCGCTTTCTTTCCTCTCGTTGGCTGATTGTCGCGCTTTCTCCAATATGGTCTAAATCTATACGTCGCTCGTCGTCAGTGGTTGTGATCACTTGGACCTTACGCGGTTGGTTCGATTAGTTGCACATTCTAATTGCGGCGGTATAACGGCTTCCGTCCCATAGACATAGAGAGAAGGGGGTGGTCCCCTGTGTGCTAACTTTGGTGTGTTGTGCGATGGGCCCACAAGACATGTTGATTACTCCTTCCCTACCCAGCCTGACCTTTTGTGTCTATCCCTGGCGCGCTTTGATTCACTTCTCCTAGACTTCGATTTGACTGCTCAACCAACCCATTGGTTGTGGATGTTTAACACGACGCAAACGCTGTGTAATGCTTAATCGCGAGCACAGTCTTTGAACGGGTTAATAACATGAATTGTTGTTCGTTGTCCGGGTCACTATTTGCACAGGTTAAATCCAGACAATACGGCACACATGTTATCCCAGACAAATCTTTTTACCTGATATCCTGTGATTGTGGCGGACCGCTTTCGCCTCAATCATTTGGTGAAAGTAGTCTATGGCCTGATAAGGAATTTCAATCGTTCCAGCTGCAACGAGGAAGGGACCGCGAGGTCGTTACCCCACTTGTGGAATGGCTTGGTGAGGGGGTGATACGGTGTTAGCTCCTGTTCGTGGTTGGCGCCGGGAGGGATTGGTCTATTGTACTTGGAAATCCTTACATTTCTTGATCATGTCGCGCGCGTCGCGGTGCATGGTAGGCCAGGTAGTACCCAGACCGTAAGGCTCTTGCCACCACAGAACGTGGTCCGGAGTGCATACTGCATGAACCCGCATGGATCTCGCGGAGCACATAGTCTGCCTGAATAGGTCCGACGCACCGGAGCCATGGCTGTAGGAACGAACGTCGATAGAGGACACCCTCTCGAAGTTCGATCTTGCGCTGGTACGGCGTATGCGAAAGGGCTTCCTTTTGTTCATGTTTGGGGAGCGTTGCCCGTGTTTATTGAATTCAACGATTAGGGGTCATCCACGTGGGATCCTGTTCTTCTTCACTGTAGATTCTCCATCTCCGAGATGGGATTTGTTCTTCAAGATTTCGACCATTAACTGCTTTTGATAGGTGCGCGAAGCTTGTGGATGCGATCTTACTTAAGCATCTGCTTTTTGTTGTCACCTAGGAAACTTGCCGAATGGTGAATCTATCAAAGCCCTGCGATTAGCGACTTGGTCTTGTCGATTGGTATTGAAACCATCGTTATCTTCTTTAGCCACCGTAATTTCGCCCAACACTATGGTTTTGGCTATCTAAACGGGGAATCTACATTAGCTTCTAGGTTACGTCACACCACTTTCGAGCAGCTGCAATGGCGTTTAGTCCCGCAAGTATGGGCTTCGATATTCCGCCTCGTTGTTCGTGGCTTGTGAATTTCAAAACGCAGTGCGACTGTATGTCCATTCCTTACCGGGTTGTGAGGATAAGGACCTTTCGCGCCCGATCCGTCACGCATGACGTCCATAGTGAATAAGATCCTAATGGATTTCTGGAGTTTGACTCGCTCTGGGGAGAGGACAATTCGGTTTCTGGTTTTTCGAATTGAGAAAATCGCCAATTTCTGTCTTTCACTGCGGTGCGTGGGTCTATTAAGAGATGTTATGCTCCCCCAGCAAGAACGCCTACTACTTTTTGGAATCGCCCCGACGCATCAGCGTTTTGATATAACTGTTTGATGGGTTGATCATGTGTGTTACCGATACTGGGTAGCGCTTAAAAATATCTGCGCAGTCTTTTGGCGGCAAATACTAACGCCAGGATCAGCTTCTCCATTGCGCTATAGTTGATCTCCGTTTCCTTGAGTGCTTTACTTACGAAGTATACCGGTGTTTGTACGGAGTCCCTATCTGTCAGTAGCACGGCGCTAATTGCCCCATGCGTCGCGGATAAATACATAATCAACTCCTCCCCTGGTCGGGGTGCGACTAGCGTGGGAAGTGCTGCTATATGCTGCTTGAGCTGCGTGAAAGCTTCTTCTGCTTCTGTAGTCCAACGGAAGTCTCCCTTCTTCGTACACTTCTTGAGTGTTTTGAACAAGGGGAGTGACTTGTCTGCTGACTTGGATAGGAACCTGTTCAAACCGGCTAACTTCCCATTTAACGACTGGACTTCTTTCATCGTGCGCGGTGAAGGAAGTTGGATGACAGCTTTTGTTTTTTCTGGACACGGCTTGATGCCGTCAGGTTCTATCAAGTATCCGAGGAACATGCCTTCTGTAGCCCCAAAAGTGCATTTTTTAGGATTTAGCTTCATATTGATTTTTCGCAGTGCCCTGAAAGTTTCTACAATGTCGCGCACCAACTCGTCTTCGGTGTGGCTCTTTATAACAAGGTCATCGACATAGACTTCCAGGTTGCGGCCCACTTGCCCCTCGAACGCGTTATCTACCAGTCGCTGGTAGGTGGCACCCGCATTCTTTAGGCCAAAAGGCATCTTTGTATAGCAATAGACACCTTGACTTGTGTGAAAGGCTGTCTTTTCCTCGTCATCCTTGGCCATTTGGATTTGGTGATACCCCTTGTATGCGTCCAAGAAGCACTTGAAGGGGTATCCGCATAAGGACTCCACTTTCCAGTCTATCTCCGGTAGTGGATAGCAGTCTTGTGGACATGCTTTGTTAAGGTCGGTGAAGTCCACGCACATCCGCCAGCTACCATCGCTCTTTTTGACCATAACTGGGTTGGAGAGCCAGTCATGGTAATAGACTTCTTGCATGATACCTGCCTCCACGAGTTTATGTACCTCCTCCAGAATGGCCTTAGCGCGCTCTGGAGCTTGCCCGCGTTTTTTCTGCCTTACTGGGGAGTATCCTTGTCGGATTTTCAACTTGTGTTCTGTGATCGATCGTGGCACACCAGTCATGTGTTTTGGTTCCCATGTAAAGATATCGAGGTTTCTTTGCAAAAGTGCGCACACAGCCGCCCTACCCGTATCAGACAGCGATCCCCCAATCGATACCTCTTGCTCCGGGTAGTCGGGATGAATCGCGACCTTCAAGTTTGTCACTTTGGTTGCGTGCTGCCCCTGAGTCTGCGTTACGTCACATGTGACTGTGTTGCATTCTTGAGGAGGTGCGGCGGTGTTGTAGATGGTGACAATTCCGTCGTCGACGGGGAATTTTAGCATCCCGTGGGCCGTGGATAGGACCGCGCGTATCGCTGAGATCCTTGGTCTTCCGATGATGCCATTGTATGGCGATGGTGATCTGATCACCATAAAATTCATCCAGGCTGTCGTAGAGTGCTCCTTATTGCCAACCATAACTGGTAATCATAGTTGCCCCATGGGCCATATCTTTTCCCCTGTGAAGCCAGTCAACGACGTCGTGGCCGGGTTTAACTGACTTTTTATTTCAGGGCGCAGTCTTTGGAAGCAATGTTCGTACAGTATGTCCGCAAATGCTCCTCCATCAATGTACATGCGGTGGATGTCGTGACCCGCTGCATTTATCTCAATGGTAAGTGGCTCCACCACTGCGTTGTCCGCAGTTAAAGTAGGGAAAGAGATGCCACTTCCCTGCGAAAATTTTTGACTAACTTTTTGCTTAGTTTTCCGCTGCCATGACTGCACCATATAGATGGTGTCAGCCTTGTCTCTAGGTGCGTCTTTCTTGCCTCCGCTCCTTTATTTATATTTCCCTTCCTTGATGTTCTTCACCAGGTGATCCAGTCTGCCCTCCTTGACCAATTTGTCAATTAGCTGGCGCAGTTGGTGTTGGGAATTATATTTTGAGTTGATAAGATAAAACACGAATGAAACAAGATGGAAACATAAAGGACCAAAGTTGTAGTCAAAGAATACTACAAAAGATAAGAATTGAAGATTTAGTCAAAGATAATGATTGAATAACAAATTGGTCAAAGATAATTAATTTTATCATTATGAATAACTAATTCGTCAAGGATAATTAATTTTATCATTATTATAATTATTAGTTTCCATGTAAACCTTGACTCCTTATACTATAAAAGGAGGTCTAAGGTATGTAGTTTAATAATCCATCATAGTTAGATCTCTCCCAATAAGAGTCTAATAGTTAGTTTATGTAATAGTTAGTAGTTAGTTTATAGACGTGTTATAGTCGTCTATATGTATTAGTAGCCTCAAGGATCATAGGATCCATGTTACAGTTAGGTAACGTACTAATAATATTGAGGCATGAACGTTTGGTTAAAACCTTGTTTAATAACTTATTGTTCTTTAATTTTCGCTGCGTAAAAAAGTAGGTTGAAAAACATATCCTAGATCTAAACGATTCTATCCAATGGTAATCAGAACGGTGCTTTGATATCTAGGATCTACAAGGTATATAACTTTATGGTTGTTGGATGGAATTTAGATCTCGTACAGAACCATTTATTCAAATGAGTTTAATTCTAATTGATTTTTAATATGGCTCTAGTTTTTGAGATTTATAAAGATGTTGATTACGAAGAACGGATGATTATCACGTCATTTGAATTGTTGTTAAGTGAGTTTCAATATCGTGTTCAGATTATACTTAAACTGGACATACAACGTTTAATGATATCTTGTTCGTAAACTTTTTTAATGAATGTGACGAAGCCCTTGACCATATCTGAGCAATGACGGTTTTTTTGCTATCACTTATAAGGAGTTACGTTTTGTGCAACAGTGTCTCATTTTATAGAATAAATGAGGATTTTGTCAAGAGATTTGAGGAGTCTACCTCTCGAAAGAAGTACGGGTGAGTTTCTTTATCACGTGGATAGTACAAGACATAAGAACCAGAGTTTGGAATATTCAACTATCTTCATCAAATTCTGTTATACTCTGTTATTCTCTTCAATCATGACACTACAAAAGCCTACTGATTTGATATTCTAGAGATGGTAACATATGTGTTTAAGGGAAAGCTTAGTGATTATATGATTTCACCGTCTACAGGTACATATACACACAGAAGACCCCTGACCTGATTATAACAAAAAGGGGAAAGAGGTATATCCGTTTTCATCGTATTAACGTTTTAGGGGAAGTTTCGTGCTTATTGGGTTTTGTCCATTATAGCATCTAGGGAAGACTGTTGGAATTATATTTTGAGTTGATAAGATAAAACACGAATGAAACAAGATGGAAACATAAAGGACCAAAGTTGTAGTCAAAGAATACTACAAAAGATAAGAATTGAAGATTTAGTCAAAGATAATGATTGAATAACAAATTGGTCAAAGATAATTAATTTTATCATTATGAATAACTAATTCGTCAAGGATAATTAATTTTATCATTATTATCATTATTATTTCCTCCCATGTAAAGCCTTGACTCCATATACATATATAAAAGGAGGTCTAAGGGTATGTAGTTTAATAAGTCCATCACAGATAGATCCTCCTCACCCAAGTAGATAGTCTAATAGATTAGTTTATATGTGAATAGTTAGTAATAGTTTATAGACGTTTATAGTCGTCTATATGAATTATAGCCACAAGATCAAGGATACATGTTACAGTTAGGTAACGTACTAATAATATTGAGGCATACGTTGGTTAAAACCTTTGTTTAATAACTTATTGTTCTTTAATTTTCGCTGCGTATATAAGTTATTTGTAAAACATATCCTAGATGGGCTAAACGATTCTTATCAATTGGTATCAGAGCGAGTTGCTCTTGATATCTAGGATCTACAAGGTATATATCTTTTTGGTTTTTGGATGGATTTAGATCTCGGACAGAACTATTTTTCAAATAGTTTATTCTTATTGATTTTATGGCTCGTTTTTGGAGATTTATTAAAGATGTGATTACGAAGACGGTTGATTATCACTCATTTGATGTTGTAGTTGAGTTTCACATATGCGTGTTCTTATTATATCTTAAACGGCATACAACGTTTAATGATAACTTGTTCGTGCTTAATGATGTGACGAAGACTTGACATATCTAGCAATGACGGTTTTGCTATCACTTAAAGGAGTTACGTTATTGTGCTTAGTGTCTCATTTTATAGGATAAATGAGGATTTTATCAAGAGATTAAGGTCTACTCTCGAAGTAGAAGGGTGAGTTTCTTTATCACGTGTAGTACAAGACATAAGACACAAGTTTAGAATATTCAACTTCTTCATCAAATTCGTTATACTCTATACTTCTGTTTTCTTCATCAGTGATCTCTACATAGAGCCTACTGAGTTCGAGATTCAAGAGATGGTAACCATATGGTTTAAGGAAAGCTTATTGATCTAAATGTTTAACCTCACAGGGTAACATACCACATAAGACCCCATACCTTATTATAACAAAAAGGTGGAGAGGTTATCGATTTTTCATTCGTATATTAACTTCAGGGAATTTCGAGCTTATTGGTTTGTCATTATCATAGGGGAAAGACTGTTGGAATTAATAATTATTGACTTGATAAGATAAAAACACGAATGAAACAAGATGGAAACATAAAGGACCAAAGTTGTAGTCAAAGAATACTACAAAAGATAAGAATTGAAGATTTAGTCAAAGATAATGATTGAATAACAAATTGGTCAAAGATAATTAATTTTATCATTATGAATAACTAATTCGTCAAGGATAATTAATTTTATCATTATTATCATTATTAGTTTCCATGTAAACCTTGACTCCTTATACTATAAAAGGAGGTCTAAGGTATGTAGTTTAATAATCCATCATAGTTAGATCTCTCCCAATGAGAGTCTAATAGTTAGTTTATGTAATAGTTAGTAGTTAGTTTATAGACGTGTTATAGTCGTCTATATGTATTAGTAGCCTCAAGGATCATAGGATCCATGTTACAGTTAGGTAACGTACTAATAATATTGAGGCATGAACGTTTGGTTAAAACCTTGTTTAATAACTTATTGTTCTTTAATTTTCGCTGCGTATATAAGTTATTTGTAAAACATATCCTAGATGGGCTAAACGATTCTTATCAACTAGGATCTAATCTAATAGTCCGATGGTCCTTTCTGGTTGTTCTTGAGTTCATAGATTACATTCAGAAGACTTTCGATATCCGCTTGGTGACGAACTTGGATTTCTTCTATGATTTGTTCTAGGTCAGTAATCCTGAAGCGAGCCAGAGAAATCTTGTGGTTATTTCCCATTCGCTTCTTTTGAAGTTTAGTAATTTAAGCACGAGCTTGTTGGAGTTCAGCTTCTAGATTATCAAAGTCTTGTTGGATAATCACCCGACTTTTTCCAAGACCTTCTATTTTGTCTTCTATGTATTCAATGCGGTCGAGAGAGAGTTCATCTATATGATTCAAGATTCCCTCAATTTGCTCCTCGTGACGTTCTAGACTTGTCTTACGATAACTTTCTCCCATCTCAAACTCTTGAGGTAGGAGAGAAGTAAAGGAAGATGATTGGTCACAGTCTTGTTCTTATTGATAGTAAATCCTTGGAAGAAAGAAATTCCTTGAGATTAAGCATTGATGATTTGAGGTATATAATAGTTTGGAAGGTGGAAATAGGGAATATCTTTAGGCAAAAAATCTTGCATAAACTTCCATGTAGGGGGTGATCATCATGAAAAAGCAAAAGAGTTAGTGAAGTTTATTTTTTATTTGGAACAACACCAAATAATTTTATATGAAGCGCTAGAATAAGTTTTTCCTAGTGAAGCTGGGACATTGTCCGGGGAAGCTGGAATATAGTCAGGAAAGTTTGAGGAAAAAGCATCCACAATATTGGAAGTAGGATGGTTGGGGGAAGACATCGTTTTGTTAACAACCCAGTGGTAAAATAAAATAAGTTATTATTTTTTTATAATAGTATAATAGTTATGTATCTTTATATACTATTTCGAAAGATGTAGCGGCTCGAAAGTCACCCGAAAATTACCGTTTTTGCTTCGTTTTCAATCCTTTTTACCTGTAAGACATAAAAACACAATACAAACATATTTACAACATAATTATCTATATTTTAGTGTTTTTAGTCTTTTTATAGTGTTTTACGGGGTATAAAATATGTATATTTTAGCCAATATTAGAGGCGTTTTTAAAAGATAAGTTATCATTCATTATTTCATCAGAGTTTTTACAAACAGCGAGGTCCCAATATCTACATGAAAACATAAAGTTTGAATGATAACAGTTTAGCCATCTTCATGTCTGTGCCACTCCGTGCCATAAGATGTTCAGCTACCTGAGATAAACATGCTAAAAAGTCAACACAAATGTTGAGTGAAATTTATAGGTTTATAGTAAATAGTTTTTGAATGCAGTTCAATAGTAGGTTACGTTGTTATACACCCATAGTTTGTAATAATTGCAACACATATAATTATCATGAAAAATAGTATTATTGCCCTAAGCTCATGACACCGAAACCTTGGGATAATCAATAATCACAAGTAATTGCCCTACCGAGTGTCTTTTCCAAAACACCCAGTTATTCAAATGTGTGCTATTGGTTACCGACAGTATAAGTACACCAACGGGGAGTCCAGTCCTAAATAGATCTATTCACAACATTCACACTTACCCCGACGAGTAATTAACGATTCATGATAGTGGGGAATTAATGGCAAAAGTAGGTACTTAGGCAATAATGAATCAGGATAACATACAGAATAATACTTGCATTCATGGTTTATAGCATGTATCCCCCTCGCGAGTTTATAAAACATTTAAAAGAGTTAAATGCGAGGCTATGAACTCACCTTAATAGTACAGGGAAATCTGATTGATGGTAAAAGTATATGA
>BQNB010115153.1:0-21614 GCA_026074375.1 Tanacetum coccineum
ATTTGACTAACTTCTACTCACTTTTAATTCATGAAACCACTTGGGTTGGAAATTAGACTATTTGTAGTTAATTTTAGGCACATGAAAATCAATAAAAGCTATCCGTATGACCAAGATATGGCTCTCGCAAGATGACCTAAAATTCTGCCCAGATTTCTATTCTGAATTTAGCATAATTAACCCAAATTATTAACCCTAAAATGATTTTTGATGATCAAAAACTTTTAATTACAGATTATTTACAATAACCTAATCCATCCTTAATGATTGTTACGTTAAATAAAATCAATTGAATTGAAAAAGGATTTAGAAAACATTACCTTAACTCTTGAAAATCAAAACCCTAAATTTTTTTGGATTTCCCTTTATTCTTTGTGTTGTTCGACCGGCCAAGGAGAGAGGAGAAGAGAAAAAAAGTGATTTTTGATTAAGTTATGATTTGTATTTATAGGCTTAGGAAAAGATAATTACCAAAAACAAGTTGTAATCAAATTGGGATTCTTTCCCTTTTTTTCCCTTGTTCGGCCGATCCACACAACCACCATTTTAATTATATTTATTTTATTTTATTTATTTATTATACATTTACTTTAATTCTAAGTAAAAAACTTTAATTATTTTGCTAAACCTTGAACTTTCTAACTAGTTTTCAAACTAACCTTCGATTCTAACTATTTTTAAAAATAGAAAGTACTCTACAATCTATAAAATACTAAACTAATATATATAATATGAATTACATATACATAGTACGTACACAGAATATTACGTACACGACATTTGAAACTACGCAAAGCTTTCAAATGATTTCATTTCCACAAGTACCATGATTCATCACTCATGTACTTCCATCTCATACACATATAAAACACATAAAACACATAATGACACACATAAACTGAATTATACAGGCTTTAACTAACCTACTAAAATCTCATTTGTCACACCGATCACACTACTAAGGTATTACTTTTCTTGTTTTAACTTTGATTGATCATATGACTCTATGGATCCGTTGATAGGTGATTTTTCGTTGCGTTTAATATCTGTTTATATGATAACCTTTTAATTCAGCACCTATAGCTAAAATGGTGAAAACATAGTGAGGATAATTTCATGGTTGATGCAAATATTATACGTACATTTACGTAAATACAAAAACCTTATGCTATGTTCCCGACTTATATTTTTGGAAGAAGAGAAAAGAAGTGAGAAGAAATTAAATTAAATAAAATTCACGTTCACGAGTCTTTTAAAGAGAAGAGAGATGCAGAAGAAATTTGGTTTACTTTCGCTCCAAAATATTCTTCCCAAAAGTGGGATGATTTGGAGAGAAAGTAAATAAGGAAACTTACAATTAATAAAATGACTTAAATGCCTAATGATGTGTCATTTTATACATTTTTTCGGGGTCATTTAACCCTCAAAATCATGCAAATATGCTATATTATTGCACTAAATCCTTTCTTTTTGTGTAATTAGCATTCGGGACGCACTTGGAAGAAAAGCAAGTGACTTAGGCTCGATTCGGGAATAAACTAGACAAAAACGCAACTTTTCAAGCCGGCGATTCCCATTCACACGCCTTAACCAAATATGGCTTAATCTCATCCAACGGCACATGCAAATTTGCATCAGTTAAACACTTCTTTAGATTCGACATCAATGAAATGTGTAAGCCATACTACTTAATTTTTAGGTAATCCTCAACCTATAATGCCACAGGACCAATTCTCTTGAGGATCTCGAAAGGTCCTACAAATCTTAGAGCTTACTGTCAATTCTTTTACCATACTGGACTACTCCTTTCCAAGTAAAGACTTTCACTATTTCATGATCACCAACTTGATACTCATAAGGTTTTCCTATCTATTATCTGCATAGCTCTTCTGACGATCTCTAGCAGCTTTAAGCCTATCTCTAATCACAACCACTTTATCAGTTGTTTCTTGCACCATCTTCCGGTCATTTATCCGCTATTCTCATTCTAGCCCTTAATACCGGCGACCTACACTTCCTTCATATAGGATAATACAGCCAATGCAAATGAATATTCCATCTTCCACCCAAAATCAATCAACAGCTCTCAGCATATCTCTAACATTTGTATGTACGCTCGCTTTGTCATCGTATGAGATGCTTAGACGTTACTCATATCTAAGCGTTCCAACGCTGTTTTGCATCGTTTGCCAAAACATCTGACGTAAAACGTCCTCCCTATCAGAAATAATCGAGTTGGTACACCATGTCGGTGCAAACATCTCAGCGATGTATAACCTTTGATAACTTTTCCATATATAATCCTCTAGTATTGCCAAGAAATGCGCCGATTGGTCAACTATCAAACTATGAACCAAAATGCATCCTGGACCATTTCATTGACACTGGAAAACTTGTTATAAAGTCCTATAGCTATTTTCTCCCATTTCTACTAAGTGTATCTCAGGTTGTTAATAACAACTGACGGGTCTTTGCTTGCTACGTTCACCCTTTGCGCGTATGTCAAACACTTGCTAACATAAATAGCAATCTCCTTTTTCATACCTGGCCACCAATACATGTCTCGAAGATCATAATACATCTTGTCCGCTCCGGGATGCATAGAGTACCTCATCTAATGAGCTTCGTTCATGATATTGGTTCTTACACCACCACTTAATGGAACCATATACTTCCATATAGTGTAGGCTTCCATCCTCTCTCTTTTCCATTTGTTGGTCCGTACCATTCAATCCTTCAGCTATCACATTTTCATCCTTAAACACTTCACTTGAGCTGCCAATATCAGTCCTTTAACTCCGGACTGAATTGTCACAGCCATCGCTCGCACTCGTCGAGGCCTCACTCTCTCTTTTCTACTTAAAGCATCAGCTACTACATTTGCTTTACCAGGATGGTACTTAATCTCACATTCATAATCACTAAACAACTCTAATCATCTCCTTTGACGCATATTCGACTCCTTCTGATCGAATATGTGTTGAAGGCTCTTATGATCTGTATAGATAACACTCTTTGTTTCGTACAAATAATGCCTCCTAATCTTTAGTACGAAGTGTGACACAACAGCGCCTAACTCTTTTTTTTTTTTATAAGTCATGAGTCGCTGTAGTTTTTCTCGTGCTCTCTTCATTGTCTTTGATGCATGGCGATTACTTATCCCTTTGCATAAGAACACAGCCATATCCTTGGTTTGACTCATAACAATAAACCATAAATCTACTACTCCATCGGTAACAACAATATTGGTGGCATTACACAAAATTGTCATTCACGTTTGATACGCTTCTCCTGCTTTCACCCCAAATCATACTTTGAATTATTCTGTTCAACGAAGTAAGAGGTTTAGCAATCTTGGAGAAATTCTCGATGAAACGTCTATAATATCCAGCCAATCCCAGAAATGATCTTACTTCAGATGGTGTCGTGGGGGCTTTCCAACTTTTCACCGCCTCAATCTTACTTGGGTCTATGTGAATACCGTCGTGATTTACCACGTGTCCAAGAAAATATACCTCTTGCAACCAGAACTCGCACTTGGAGAACTTTGCATACAACTTCTCCTTCCTTAGCAAATCCAACATCAATCTCAAATGATTTTCATGATCCTCCTTCATCTTTAAGTATATCAAGATATCGTCAATAAACACTATGACGAACTTATCCAGATACGGTTTGCATACTCGGTTCATTAAGTCCATGAAAACTGCAAGTGCATTTGTTAATCCAAATGGCATAACCGTAAACTTAAAATGCCCATATCGTGTTCTAAAAGTGGTCTTCGAGATATCATCATCATGCACTCTTAGCTGATGATAACCAGGATTCAGAAGTCTATCTTTAGAGAAAGTAGCGCGCTCTTAAGTTGGTCAAATTAAAATCGCAATCCTAGGGAGAGGGATAACGATTCTTGATGGTCAACTTGTTCAGTTCACGATAGTATATGCACAAGCGAAACGATCCATCTTTCTTTTTGACAAACAAAACTGACGCTCCCCATGGTGAGTGACTTGGCCGAATAAATCCCTTGTCTTGCAACTCTTGAAGTGCTCCGACAGTTCTTGCATCTCCGAAGGCACTAGTCGATATGGCGATTTTGCTACAGGCGTCGCTCCAGGAATCAAATCTATACGAACTCTACTTGTTGTTGTAGCGGTAATCCTGACAGGTCATCCGGAAATACGTCCTCAAAATCATGTACGATAGGAATATCGCTTAATGTCGATTCATTCACCTTTGTGCTCATTAACGTCTTTGTCTTCCCGACATTACGTTCTCCTTGAACACAGAGTACCTTACCTTCTTCTACAGGTATCTTAACTATCTTCTCGTGACACACGATCACAGCCTTTTTGTTTTACAACCAATCCATTCTTACTATCACATCAAAACTTCCTTGTCCTATTGTATCATGTCTTTTAGGGAATATAGTATTCATAGCTATAGTCTACAACACAGACAATTCTATCATGCTTCTTTCCTTCTTACCTTTAGCTACTTCTATCACATACCACAGGTTGCAATACTAGGTTTCTCATTTGAATAAGGCGCACATTTAGTGGATATAAACTAAAATCAGCACGGTATCGAAAGCACAATAGCATAGAGATTGTTTTAAGGAATACGTACAAAGCCATATTCAACAATATGTTCGTCAACACCAATTACATATAATCATCACTTGCAGTCCATTTGTGTTGTGGCCTGCATGTTATAATTGTTGTACACCATAATTATAGATTCCCATTTTCACACGTGTACTCGCTCCTATGAAAACACTTCTTGAAATCAATACATCATGCAACACATAACACATTTAAATGGCCACATAGCACAACGAAGTATAAATCCTTAAAACACTTACTCATTAATAATAATCGTAATCGAAAACATTCCTAACAATGGTTCAAATGATGAAGAAACACTAACATCTAAATTAAAACGATTGCACGAGTAGTCGGGTCGAGGTCGAACTCAGCTCCCACCAATGTCTTCCATCGTTAAGCTCATGGGTTGATTACTAGCCGTAGACTCAAGGTCTGAATCGTTAACATCATCAGTCAACCAACCGTTCATATTGCCCTCTTATGGCGGTAATGGGTAAGGTGCAAACTTGTTCCTTTGGTCTTCCATTTGGAGTTGTGGAAGATCCATGAATCCATATTTATTGTAAGGAGGGTGCTCACTCGGATCTTCTTCTTCTTCATCCGAGGTGTGGTATTCTTGGAACCTAGAAACATTCCCTTCCTTGTCGATCCTTCTTCTCCGAATCACTCCAATCGTTTGGTCACCTACTTTCTTCATAGTCATACTCTCTTCCACTTTACACGGATATAAGTCGATGGGTATACGACATTTACGGTTTGTACGCCATATCTTACAACCAGAAATTGGGTCGATATAACGTTTAATCCCAGTTGAACGCATGATTCCCAACGAACGTACGCTGTTGAGGGAGACATACTCTATAATACAGGAGAGTATAAGTTCATCAGATACATTGGTCACATTCGTTACGAAGAAAATTAATACTAGCACACGAGCACACACACACACCACCCACACACACACACACACCCCCCACACAACAAAAAAAAAAATAACAATCTAAATCAACCACCTCACAAAATACAAATACTATTCCCAATTCCCAACCAACAAAAAACACCCCAACACAACACCCACCTTCCCCCCCTCCCAACTAACAACCCATACACACATCATTAACACTAACACTACAATTCCCAACCCCAATAAACAAACAACATTTCACTACTCCCACAAATACCCCACCCCCCTTCCTCCCACTCACTCCAATACACCACAAATCAACACCACCCCCCCTCTAACCCCCAACTCTACCTCACCCATCCAAACACACCACAACCTCACCCCTCTTAACTTCCCACTCCACAACAACAACACAACAAACAACATCCATCACTCCCCCCCCCATCCCTAACCCCTAATCCAACCACCAAAATAAACAACCAATACACCTCATTACAGCCTTATTTTCCAACTAACTCCTTATTCTACTCTTCACACTTTTTTCTCATCTTAAAATTATTCAAACCCCTACACACATAATTTTTTTAGCTTAACGTTTAATAACAACTTAATACACCTCTACACACAAACACAACAAAACTCCCAAAAAATCAAATTCAAAACACACACCCCAAACACACAACCAACACACATTTTATTCACTAACCACCTTCCACCAACACACACTCCATACATAACCACTATACTATCAAATACCTTGTTTCTCACACTAAATTTCATTCAACAACTCACAAACACAATCTTACCACCCAACCAACCCACTCCCACCCCCATCCCACCACACTAACTTCCCACCCCCCCCCACACCCTTACAACCAACACCCCTAAAATCCACAAACCCACCCCCCCACACCTACCCCTATTCCATACCCCACCCATATCCCCCTCCCCAAAAACAACAAACACAAACCAATCCCCTCCACACCCCCCCCCAAAACACCCCACATAACCCACTCACTTACCCCCCTTACCATACACCCACCCATCATTCACCACTCACACACAAATCAACCCCACAAACACACACCACCACAAATCCCCACCCCAACCCACCCCCCCAAACAACACCCAAACATCACAAAACACTAAAAACACTACCCCCCCTCATCCCACCCACCCCCACCAACCCCCACACCAATTAACAACCAAACCCACCCCACTCACCCCATCTAATATCTCAAACATCAAAAATTCACCCCCACACTATCTATACCCCCCAAAACACCCCAACCCCCACCCCATATAACACTTCCACATCCATCAACTCACCCCTAAACTCAATCTCTCCACAAACCCCCCCACACTCCAACACCCCCCCAACACTCCCACACCCCCACCATCCCCAATCAACATACTCCCTCCAACCAACCCCATCTAAAATCACACTTAAAATCACCCCCCCTCCACCTCCAAACCCATCCCCCACCCTAAATCCCCCTCCAAAATAATCAACCAATCCACCCACCCACCCCAAAACCAACATCCTCCCCAATTTAACTCACCAACTTCACACATACTAACCAAAACTTCAACTTCCACCACCCCTCCACATACATCCATCTAACATCACACTCCCTATCCACCAAATCCCATCATACAAAACCCCCTAAATCCACCAACCCCCACAACCCAACCCCACCCAACAAAAACCCAACCACCTCAAAAATCTTCACCCACCCCCACAAAAAACAATAAACAAACCCCAAACACCACCCACCAACATCAATAACCTAACCAAAAACACCCAATCCAATACCACCTTCAAACTCACCCCAACCCAACCCACCAATCCCCACCCCCCCACCCCAAGAAATTAAACACAAATAACAAATATAATAACACAACTCTTCCCCTTTATATTTCTTCCCCACCTATCAAAAATCAAACTAACATCAAATATAAACAATTCAAACTTCCCTCACCAACCACCAATAATACCACCACAAATTTCAAACAAACCCAAAAAAAACCCATAAATTCCTCACCCCCCACCACCCCAAAACCTTAAAAACAAAAAAAACAATAACAACAAACAAAAAACAAACCAAAAAATTCTCCTACCCCCCCAAAAAAAATAAAACACAACCCAAAACAAAACACACCAATAAAACAACCACCCCAACTCAACCACACACAAAGAAAGTCTCACCAACTCCATACTACTACCCACAAACCCCCACATCACAAAACAAAAATAAAAATTCAAAACCACCCCAACTACTACCCCTCCAAAACCATAACCCTACAAATCGCCCCACCTCTCCTCGAAACCATAGAAAGACCAAACCCCCTATCAACTGTGTAAAGTAACATCACAATACCAACCAACACATGCACTCCAGACAAAACCCACCAAACACCCCCCACAATCCACACAACACACATACCAAACCCTTCAAAGAAACACGCCATCACACTCACACCAAATAAACCCAATCTTTACCAAAGGTTTACCTACCTCTCTCCTAACTATGTCATAATTTACCGCATCTAATAAGACCTTAACAATAACCTACACCCCATTAATATATCCCTCACTTCTAACTCTTATAATTCCAACCACCCATATACTAAAAATAATTACAACACTCAATAATCATAAATACACACTTCAACCCACCTATTAAATACAAATCTCACAAATCCTAATCCCATAAATCTTAACCCTACCAAACAATTGAAATAATCATAAAACCCAAAATCTTCCTTCATGCTCTCTCCTTCCTTAATTTCAATACCTAATTAACTCCCTAACTTCTGTTTAAATCCCCCAACAAATATCCAAAATCTTAATAAACCCCACTTAACATATTACCAACACCCATCCTTAAACACTTATACCCACCCCTCAATAGTGAAATCACTTCAACCTTATAACCCCCAACCCTCACATTCTAACCACTTACCTTGTAGTTCATCTACATACACACCTGTCTAGAGATCGACTTTCTAAAAACACCATACCCAACATCTTGTACCATTTCACCATCATATCATATCCCAGCGTGTTACTCCGCATTTACGCATCAAAAATATATAATGTAATGTGTGTCTATTAAAATACTTCTCCCTATATCAACCCACCCTCCAATTCCAATCAATACTCCCTCTGAGATCTTACTCCTGTTCTCTTTACCTGAGCCATACCACCTTCTAACACCTCCTAACTTGTCAGAACTGATGATGTGTCCAAATACCTGTCAATCTCTCCCTGACTGAATTTTAGCTAACCTCCGTCATATAAAAAACTAAATATTTGTTGTCTTAGTATACACAACATTCCCCTTAAACACTTTTAAACTCCCCTCCTGTGATCCACCCCTTTCTGTATCAATTACCCAATTATACATAAGGTGTCCTCGCCGCACAATCTCCACATTATCATATCAGTCCAACCAAACATTCCTAATGCTGTCCTCCATCAGTACTCTACATGACCTCATATGTGTTTCCACAATAAATTCTACTGAAATCAGACCCCCTATGACTCTCTATCGATCACACCTATGTACTGTTGTATCATACACCCATCCAATAATAATTCCCAAAACATTCATCACTACACCGATGTCTCTTTAAAATCTACCAACTCTTATTCCCTCACGATATCCCTTCCATTTGACTACCTCGATCCTCCCTACAATAGTGTGTCCGCAATCCTCACCAGTCGCCTATATGTTAATTCTACTACTCCTGTAAAATCACTCAATCACTTATGTGTATCCTGCTCCCTATCCATACCGCCCTCATCTTCTAACAAATGTGAAAAAACCCCTTGTGTGTGTAACATCTCTCTACCCCCATAAATTCCCACAATTATTGTTGATATAATTCTACCACTTGTCTTCATACCTATTCCTCTCCACTAAAATCCCCCCTCTACATTATAAGTCTGTCCCCTCTTACCCATAATAACAATCTTTTCTCACACTCTTTCCACAACCTAACACTCCACTATTCATTATGTAAATTCTACCACACCACTTACCTGCACCTAAACACTACCAACAACATGTTGTTAATCCATTATCTTTGTTAAGTCCTACCCCTTATCCCCCCTCATTTGCCATGTCACACCCCACACCGGTCTCACTGACATCCAAATCTTTCCAACCATAACCACCCAACCTAACTTCATCCCCTCTCTTACTTCCCACCTCCAGACTCGCTCCCTACCATGTCACCAACTTGCCCCCAACCACCCTTCTTCTCTCTGTATACCCCGTCTCTTCCATCATCTTCGTTAATAAACCACTTCCAAGACAACCTCTCTTCTACTAATAGTGTGTCTCCCCACCCCACCTGAGTCCTGAATCCCCCAACGGCATAATACTATATAACTTCTACTTCCCTTTAATGTTAAGACTCTCAACCAACACCTACTGTGTAATACACTCAGTATGTGCTTAAATCAGCCCTTAACACCTCTCTCCAAAACTATGATTAAAATCTCATCATCATCCAAATATGTACAAAAACACAAAAAATCAAAGTCCTCTGAACTCCACTTAAATCCACACAATTGCTATGTATTAATTAAAATATAAGCAATCACTACCCAGACCAAAACCACTCCCAGTGCCTCACTTATCCACCCCCACACGTCAACCCCTGCATCATATAATCAAACCCACCTTAAAACCACCCACTCAATCAACGCACTATAATAAAGTCCTAAATCACCACAGAATATCCTGATTCGTTAAGATTCTAATTAATATCCAAAAATGTCAATGTGTTTTGTTCACAATATCAGTTAAGAACATAAACTAAGTAACCCCGACTATCCACTATACTGAGTGTCAATACTAATCCACACACGTCATGACACTTACCACATCCCTTAAGTTATTCTGTACGCTCTGTCCACAGAGTCCTCCTTCCCACTCGTATAAGACCCCACCTATCTTATCCCCCTTGACACAAACTCTATAGTCCACCCTAAAAGTGATTTTTCACATTAATGATCCAGCCTGTGTGTGCCCACAAGAAATCATCATAAACCACAAAAGGACCCTCCCCACCTTATATTAATCACACTGTACAAGATAACCACCCCTTACTCACAGTGTCTCTCACAGTATCATGTTATGAACAGTGACATGTCACAACAGTCCAAACTCATATAACTGCTCCATAATGTCTCCCTCCCCACCCTCATCACCCAAGTCACTTAAAGACCATCCTATAGAGACAAGATCCCACTGCCCATCCACACATTCTTAACATCCCTTATACCCCCGCTCACTCCCATTCTGATCATAGTATACATTATTCTCTCCTAATCCGTGTCGCTGTGTATGCGTCTACAATCGAACGCCTCTTAGTGTGTCTACACACACTGCCCTGATCTTAACCTCACCACCAATAGTCCAGACCCCCAACATTGTAAACTCTATCTCTCTGATGACTATGTACCACCCCTCTCTACCTATAACCCACTCCGCGTCACCACTGCATATCAGCTAAATCATCCCTATCCAATATGTCCTTGCATACACTAATCAAAACTACCTCGTACACCTCCCGCACCCACCACACCTCAACCAACCTGTGCCAACATGTATCAAACCACATAATCTAACACATGTCCTATAAATAACTAAAAACTAGTATGATACTAAACATTCGACATCTGACTTCATGACACATCAATCCACACTAATCGCACAAATGATAACTCTCTCCTATCTGTAATGTGAATAGTGCACACTTAAATCAAGTGAATCATAACTGTACACACGCAATGTAGCTATGTAGAATGATACAAGTATGTTTAAAACTCCCCACCACCACCCTAAACCCAAACCCAAAAAACCAAAGTGCATCCCAATGCTAACCGTATTCTCTACCAATGACCATGTATTAAGATGCAACCAAACATACAACACACAACTGATCACAACCATCACAACCAAACTCCACTCCAACCAACTCACCATTTAATTCTACCCCTCGAATGCACCACCCCACCCCCTTCCCAATACCACCCCCACTACAATTCACAACCAAAACACAAACCACACTCACAAATCATACCCCTCCCTACCCCAATCAGCTCCCACTACCACCCTCCATCCCCACCCCAGGTCTAACCCACCCTCCACTAATACACAACCACTTCCATCCAACCAACCTCCAATCATGCTGAACTCTCTCACAACCTTGTCTTATCCAACCGCAAAGAAACCTACTACAAGTCATACCATAACTCTCAACCAACTCACTATACCCCACAGAAGACGCTCATAGGGTGTCACATGTTCGCACTGTCACTCAAGTCATAAGATAACCCCCCTACTCAACCTAAATCACCATGTGCCACACATCGCTCCCACTTTAAATCTGATCTCCCATTCACGTCCTCGACTATAGTCAGTAATACCACCCCCCCATTTCATTCAAAAACCTCATAAGGTGTCAACCACCCCATGTGTTGTCTCCATCATGCCCCCCCACTCTCCTCTAATCATCTCAACCCACTCAGTATCTTAACTCTCATACCATGACACCCCACTCTAGAACCTAAGATACCCCAGTAATGAGATGCCTAATCATGACTACATATCTCCCCACCCTCACTTACTCTACACAATCCCTGTGTCTACAGAATAAAGATTCTCCCATAAACACTATCTTAGACCTACCTACACAAATCCAATAGAGATCCATCTGAAAGTTTCAACATGAAACTCCCCCACTACTGAAGAACTGTAAAGTAACTATAGTATGTCAAACCTCACACCTCTACGATCATCAATACACCATACAGTCTTGAAGTAACAAAAACTAATCACCTATACCTACTGTCACGCAAGTCCCCACCCCAACACCTCCTCACACATCACCTCCAGTGAGCTGTCTACCAATCCCCCAACATAATCATTCCAAAACTCACTCACATACTGCCTCTCCAACAGTGTCTAATGTGACTATAACCACGATAGTACTAAAAAAACAAGAGTCAACTACTCACATACATGAAGGAGTGGACTTCTCTTCTAAAACTCAACAGAACTCAAAAGTATAATTAATATAGTCCTCGACCACCTATCAAGTATAAAGACTGTAAAACAGTTCAATGTCTGTATCTGTAACATAAAATCACTCGCTACTATACTCTCGCTACACCAAAATAAAGCTATCACCGCAAACCACACTCCCAACTCCCTAACCATCTCTGTGTGTCTCACGTACACATAGAATCGCCATAAATATTACTGTATAATCCCACATATCTCTCTGTGCCCCAATTGTACAGAAGCCAGCGTCCCTCACCCGCATCCCTGAAAAGTAAGAGATACCCCTCGCACTACTCTACAACACCTTGCAAATTGTATAATCATGTTCGCCAACAGTGAATCAATAATCGTCTCAAGAGATCCAACATCTAAATCATTATGAGAAACCCGCGCTCTAAGTCTAATCTCTCAAAGTATACATTATACCCCAACCTTAAACCATATGTTTTATACACAATATTATCTGATTAGACCTATTCTCTATCTGCATGAAACATCTAACCTTATTTAGATAGTGAGTGTTAAAGCCCTCAGTATTGCCTCTCTACAAGTAGAACAGATAGTGAATACAGCTGATTGCTAATGAGATAAACTTACTACACACTTGATAGATGATACGACCAGGTCCTCAGATCTTGATGTTATGAAGCATATGAATCACACACATGTCACGTGCTGTGAATATATAAAGTTTCTTCTCTCTTCTTACTGTGAGCATGTGTGGCGGTTTGAACAAAAAAATACAAGGGGTATGATAGGTTGTGTGGTGTTTTCAGCTTTACAATAAGATCTTTAGATAATGTCCAATGCTCTACTGATTCTCTACACTCGTGTAGAGATACTGTCTCTAAAGTCCCGTGATTTTGATCTGTGACGTTTTTCTTCGCAGAATAAATCGGGAGCACCCGCTTTGTTGTTGGTGATGATGAAATATATATAGTTGAGTTTTATCTGTTGATTGATGTGTAGGTATAGTATGTTACCAATATATTATCCATATTCGCTACACGATAAGTTGTTTCAAGTGATAAAACCTAAAGCTAATTTGGCGGGTAAACCGAGTGTGTTGCTCCATAATCTAGACCGATTAGAATCTATAACATGGAACTTTAAAGATGACTGTGTTTCGCTGATTTCTATATTGTGTGCATGTATGTCTATAGATGTGTAGAAATGTTTGCCGTATCACAAACACTGTTCGCATGATGTTGTCGCGAGACTGACTAGCTTACTTTGCAAGGTGCGCTTAATACATTTCCAATAAACGCTTAACACAAAATCATCCAACTATTAACGTAGCAATGCATGCTATACGTCCATTACTTTCCGTTTTTCACTATTCCGTGAACAAATGGAATCAATTATCACTAAAATAAACGCACTGTCTCGTTAGATGGAGATGATTCATAAACAGTGTCATGTGTGTGATCAATGCACACCGCTCTCTGACAAATCATGAGCACACATAATATACTACTCATAGTGGCGAGACACAAGAACACACAAAATGAACTCTTGTAGCCATGTTTCTAATGGTATTCACTAACGCGGATTAAATCAAGACAGATGATGAACGATCCCCGGCGTGAGACGGAGATGTTCCTGTGCCTAGTAGATACGTGTTAGATACGCTCTATAAGCAGGATCTAACACAGAGCTTGAGTGCGTTGTGAACAATATAAGGTGGATTACTTAATACCTGTCATCTGGTGCTTTAGATTGTGTCTTCCATAGCTAAATCTCTAGGAGCACGTTTCGATATGTTCTCAACCCTAAACTTTTCACAAACGCTAGTTTATCTACGTTTCATGTCACTTGTGTAAGTTCTTGTCTCGATCCCATAATCTGTAAGGTTTTGCGTTGATCAAGAAACAAATATATGAGTGAGGATTTCGACTCTTGTTTTTCTCATCCAATTGACACATGCTCAAACTCTGTTATGCACGCGTCTCGCAATAACTTGCGTGTCGTTTAGATATTTGAGCACATGATAAAAATGTCATGCACGCTAGATCACTCCTCAGGTAGAGTACTTCAACCATAAGCTAGACAAGTCTAATTATTTCAAGTAATGTGTCGCAGAGAATGGTCTATCAATTAGTTCTGTGAGTGTGTCTGAATTACCGCGCCTTTATTTCACAATAAATACTACATGAGCTTGTTGTCGCACTCAAGAGTGAGGATAGCACGCTTTAATAATAACCACGCTATGTGAGCCCTACCTGCCATAATCTGCCACTGTCGTGTGTTCTAAGAACTCGAATGAAGCTTCTTGTTTTGTGCGAATCTCTCGCCGCTTTGGGCTTTTCCTTTACCAACACTACCTTATCAGTCATTTCTTGCACTAACTCGGGTCCAATCAAACTACTCCTCCAGATCTCTGACATAGAACAGGGATCGCTGAGAGCGCATTCCTCTCCATACAAAGCTTTAAAACGGACACATCCGGAATGCTCAAATGTATAACTCACCACCAATGATAAACACAATGCTCTATTATATCTTTGCGCGCTCAAAGTCTGAATCATAGTTCCAATTTGTCCATCCGCTTGAGGATGACTAAGCAGTACTCAATCCATTTGCGTCTCTAACACTTTCTTGCAGCGTCTGCCAAAACTACGAGGTAAATCCATCCATCTCAATCTATGTTGAAATTTTGTTTGTCACTAGAATTCCATTCACTTGCTATTATCTACTACAAACCAATATAAATCCTTGACCCAACTTCACATATGAAATCTTAATTGTATAGCATAGAAAATGCAGCATATCTTGGCCAGTCTATCGACCATTCTCAATCTGAATCACATAATATCCACAATTTGGTCCTTGGAAATTTAGTGATTAATCCATGGTGATTCTATCTCTTCTTTCACTAGTATCTCAGGCGGTATGCAGCTTAGAGCTGATAAACGAAACTGAACGTAGCAGTGAACTTTTCATGAACCGTTCGGTAAAGTTCGTTCATGTTCGATTTTTATTTAATAAATGACTGATGTTTGATACCACTATTTTATGATATTTAGATTTAATGAACGAACATGAACACAAGTCACGTTCGTTCGTTTATGTTCGTGAATGTCCGATTAGGCGTTTATTAATGTTCGTTTATGTTGATTTATATGTTTATGTTCGTATATCATATCTTTTAATTGTATACTTTTAAATTTGGTATGTTTAAATAAAACATCACTTATAAAACATAACATTGTGCATAATTTGATAATATTTTATGTTTTTTTCTACGTTCTTTTATGTTTGATCGTTTATGTTCGTTTAATGATCGTTTAGTTCCTTAATAAAAGAACATGAACAACTCATTTTCTTAATAAACGGACATGAACAAGAAAATTCGTCCGTTTAAGCGTTCGTGTTCGTTTATTTGTCCGGCTAAAATTAAATGAACGAACATGAACAAGGCTTCGGTTCATGTTTGTTCGGTT
This sequence comes from Tanacetum coccineum, assembly GCA_026074375.1. NCBI lineage: Eukaryota > Viridiplantae > Streptophyta > Magnoliopsida > Asterales > Asteraceae > Tanacetum > Tanacetum coccineum. Next base: position 16,037 of record BQNB010115153.1, read on the forward strand.
CGCTTTCAGCCTAGTTGACAGCAAGCAAAAGTCTTTGAATTGCAGCCTTCACATCTTAAACAAAATTCCAGACGCAATATGGCTAACGATAGTTAGCTATACCTTTTCTACACGTGTCTACCATTACATGTATCCAAGGTTATAGAATAAATAATTAATTATAAAAAAAATTATAATTATAATAAATACGTCTTATCCCTCTCGGATTGTACCAAGTAACTTGATGCATGGGCCTCTCCATTACACTTCCTACTAATAGGACCATAAATTGCGATCCATAAATAGTATTAAACTCCTCATCTCCTTTTCTTTCCATTTGTGGATCTTAAACCATGTAGCCTTTCTGTGAGTTCGTTCTCTTGCGAACGCCTCACTTTGGGAGTTCCAGTATCATTCCTACTTACTCGTCTTGATTTCACTCTCAGTCCTTTTCTCTTAAACGCATCACCCATACATTCGCTTTATCGGAGTAGCACACAAATCATTCTTCAAAGTTGAAAGCCTCTTCTTGTTCTACGCCCCACTCATACTTTTGATTCCTCTTAGTTAGGGAAGTAAGGGGGTTCAACAATCTTAAAAAAATTTCGCAATGAACGTCGGTAGTAACCTGCCAATCCTAAGAATAATCATCCAACTCCTCACTGTCTCACTCGTACTCGTCTCCACGTGACTACGTTATGGTTGACCACGTGACCAAGAAAATGCACTTCTTCCAACCAAAACTCACACTTAGAAACCTTAGCATACAACTTCTCCTTCCTTAGTGTCTCCAACACCAACTTCAAATGAACTTCATGCTTCCATCCTTCAACTTGAGTAGGCCAAACTGTCATCAATGAATAAGACTTACTCGTCTTAGTTTCACTCTCCCTTTCTACTCAACGCATCAACCACTACATTCGATTAATCAAAGCGTCACACAAATTATTCTTCAAAGTCTAGAAAGCCTCTTCTCGTTCTGCGTCCCACTCGTACTTCTGATTCCTCTAAGTTAGGGAAGTAAGGGGTTTAACAATCTTAGAAAAGTTTGCGATGAAACGTAGGTAGGTAACCTGCCAATCCTAAGAATAATCATATCTCAAATGGTGTCGTAGGTACTTTCCAATTCTTCACTATCTCACTCTTAGTAAACTTAGCATACAACTTCTCCTTCCTCAGTAATTCCAACACTAACTTCAAATGAACTCCATGATCCTCTTCTTAACAAACGACACTGGTGCTCCCCACAGAAAATGACTAGGTCATATGAAACCTTCATCTTGTAACTCTTGAAGTTCTTTAGACAATTCTTGTATTTCCAAGGGTGCTAGACGATATGGAGACTTCGCGACTAGCGTCGCTCCATGAACCAAATCTATGCGGAACTCAACTTGTCGTTGCGTTAGTCATTGACAAGTCTTCCGGAAACACATCAATAAAATCTCATACGACGGAAATATCACTTAATTTCGATTTACCTACCTTTGTGTTCATTAAGGTTTTCACGACTCCTTGAGTACGTTCACCATGAACCTGACGTATCTCATCACCTTCCAACGGTATCCTAACCACCTTCTGATGACATACTATCACAAACTTCCTTTTGGACAACCAGTCTATTCCCACAATGACATTAAAGCTTTCACGACTCAACGGTATCAACGAACTCCAAGGGTTACGAACAATCGAATAGGATAACAAACGAATATCGAGTCAAAGGCTAGAATGCATATAGGAGATTCCACATATGCAAATAGACGTGGATCAAATGACATAAGAATCATTTGAAAGAAAGGATACGTATATTCATCGAGCGAAAACGCAACGAAAGAAATCAACAGATGTACCACGAAAAATGAACACATAAAAAAAATATCAATATCAAATATGGAAATTCTTATACCAATTATCGACTTTACTCGAAAGACCAAATTAAATAATATTTTTATAAAAATCAATTTAAATTAAGAAAGTAACTTTAAGTATAAAAATCATTTTAAATAATAAATAAAATTGTCTTAAATTTAATCTTTATAAAATTCATTCTGGTTGTCATAAAAAAATCTAGAGATGGTTATCTAATGGTATATCGTACCTTACAACTATGAATCACTTTAACCCAGCTTTTTATAATAAAATAAAATTTATTAAACCACTTAATAATTTTTATATCCTATTTGTATAGACCATTTAAACATATTCTATTTACAAAGATCATTTTAAACACCGTTTTTCTCAAACACCAACACAATACTTCCAAAGAGTTTTTATAATTAGACATCAATTATGAAATATGTTACTTAAACAAATGACACCATAATACCAACAGGGATCGTAAAACACCGTACAGACTCTAACACAATTCTATTGTTTGAAAACGAAAGAAAATACCAGGAACCATATACTCAAAATAAAATCAAACGAACTCGTACAAGAAAACTCATGCAAGACGTTACGTACCCAAAAGAAAACGTAAGGTCTTATCCAAAATAACGATCAACAGAGCAAACCTAAAAGCATCGATACTAACACGTCGCCAACGGGTTACGAAAACCAAGGGATATACAAAGAAGGGAGTAATGATCCACACTAATATGTTAGGAACAATTAGTGCTTAAAAGAAACCTTTGATACTCATACGAGTAATCAATGCAATGAAAGAACTAACGAAACGCGGCTATATCCGAAAAAGCAGATTCCGAACAACCAATATACATCGAGACGTCGAATAGGAAAATCAGGTATCCTTACTAACAAAGTACGATGAAGGGATGCTAAGCTTAGACTTAGGAAATCCGAACAAACAACCGAGCAAATGAACAACCTCTATAATAGCAATACTAGGTATCCGCAAATACTAGATAGAAGGGAAACTTACTATCTATACAACTCAAAATATCCTTCAATTAGGGTAAGAGAATAATTTCTCTACCCATACCACCCTCTTTATCATGTATACACATATCAATAAAAAAACATATTACACTACCACCTTACATTCAAACACAAATAAATGCAATCATGGTCACAAGTCTACGTGTGTGATGCCTTTATAATTATGTTGGCCACCATAATTATAAGTGTCTCCTTTCACACGTGTACTTACTTCCAAGATTACCCAAATCAGTCATAATTCACATATAAGCACATATACCACATTGCATATCTTAAACCACTCCAACTTAACACATAAAGGATGCTCCATCAAATAACTACTTACTTATATCAAAATAAAATCGAAACGACATAAAGGAACAAAAGTCTCGCAACGACTTCCAAAATACAAAATATCCGAAAGAAATAATCAATAACAACATGACGAGGTAAAGGACGGGATAAACTTATGTTGGGCCTCGCTTGGGTTTGACTTTGCATCCACAAGAATCACCCGACTCCGCGGTTCCAGCCTTACTACGCGCATCCGACAAACGATCAACTATCCTATCTCCTTCGGTTCCACAAGAGGCTCCTCTTATGGATCCTTATAACGCTTAAGTCTAGTTGGGAAAACGGTTCCCCAATGAGACTTCTTACGGGTGGGGGAAAACATAGCTAAAATACTAAGAAAGTAATACATATCATATCAGATAATGGTAGGCAAAATAACTAAAATGACAACTTAGCAAAATACGAGATATATAAGCTATGCAAAAATAGAGGGGAAGCATAGCAATTATAGCATTAAACACTTAAGCCCTAAATGCATCTACATGAAGGACCCCTAGGTTATAGTCTAGGCTCAACCACCTACTTCTCTATAACCAAAGGCTTTGATACCAATCTGTCACACCTCGCCAAGGCGGAAACGCGAGGCGCAACGAAAAAGGATATCATCACAACACAATGACGTCTATACAGAGAATTCTATATGAAATAAATAAGTAAAGTATAGACACAAAGTGTCATAACACTACCCATAAAACTAACCAAAATCCAAAAGGCGTCTTTATTGATGAAACGAAAGTTCTCGCCAATAGAAAGACATGCAATAATTATCCATAATCCAAACAATGCAAAATTCAAGACAATAAAGCAATAAACTCCATGACATCCTACGGTCTCTTTCTAGCCACTTCTCTCTATCTTATTCCCATGAAACTCACCTTAAAATGATGCTTAAACGTCAACATAATATTGGTGTGAGTCATAGGTTTAAGACACGCCAATAACTCACTTTGAAATCACTGTGATAAATAAAACATAGCATAGCGGAACATAAAACGAACTATCATACAAGCTAACATGTAATCACATCAATCCACATTGAGACGCTCACGCTCAAACATCACAAACATATCCCTATCCACAACAATGAGACAATCACGCTCACTTCTATCAATCCATTAATGCCTTGAGACGGTCACGCTCAAGCACAAAAATCCATCAATGCCTTAAGACGGTCACGCTCAAGCACAACAATCCACATCAATAAGACGATGATGCTCACTACTAACAATCCATTCATTCCTTGAGACGGTCACGCTCAAGCACAACAATCCATATCATATTAGCAAGTAGCACATAACATACAATTGTCTCGTATAGCCCATGCCTCATTTAAAACACATTATCATAGTTACTAAAACATTTAAACTCATAGCATCATTTTCACCCTAAGAAACCATAAGAAAAAGGGGCTATGAAACTCACCTGATGCTTAAGCAATTTCCAAACTCCTTGCACAAAACTATATAAACAAATAAACGCATGTTACACGCGACTAAGCCAAAATGCTTATGCCCATATAACAATCATATGATGGATGTATAAATTGTTTATTTACCCTTATGAGTCACCCCGACATCATGCCCAGCATTTACCAATTCATTTACACACTTTTTCAATGTTCAACAATTTACCCAAAAATGCAAAATTTTAGTGTCACTTTACCATTTTCTAAACCACACCTACTGACCTTTATAAATTTTACCAAAAATCACGCATTCAATATTATGAGTTTACTATCTCCAAGAATTTTCCACTAATTTATATCCCCTCTTAAGAGCCCCAAATAAAATCAAACTTTTAACTACTCAGTTTTAGATCTGAACGAACACTAAAAAGTTTGGATCTAAAAACCATAATTAGACCCTAAATCAGAAGATATCCTTTGGGGTATTTTTAATAGACACATAGAACTAAACTACTATAGGTTGGCTAATCCTAATTCAAATTTTAAGTGGGGGTTTTACCCCTCGTAATCTGACCTAAATCTGACCCGTGTTTACTGTTTTGACCACTTTTGGTGTAACCAACATTTGAATGACTTCTCGACCTTAAAAACATTAGAGGCCAGATGTTATGGAAACTAGACTCTCTGAGCTACATCATAGGCACCGGAATCACATCAATTCATGCTTCTAACCTCTAGATATTCATGAAACAACACATCAATCCTAATTGTAATCAGATTTGTTTCTTTTTTTTTCTTTTTCTTTCTTTAAACCGATCCAATCACCTCCCTTTTTAATTAATTTATATATTTTCCTATACAAATTCGTATTTACTATTCGTGTATAAAAAATATTTTTTTTTATCTTTTATTAGTTAATTAATTACCTTTAATACCTTAAGTTTTTATAAAAACCTAAGCTAATTT
>BQNB010115154.1:4510-21614 GCA_026074375.1 Tanacetum coccineum
TACCCAAAAGGATTTTAAAACACTTTTGACCCGTTTTAGGTCTTAAACCAAACACCCCTTAAAGAGGTACTTTGCCATTTTTAAACTTGTAACTACTGATTTAAGCAGGGATTTTTAATAACAAGGTAATAATTAAGCACACTTAACATAAAAACACATGTTTCAACAAGAATTGAGTGATCAAATAGGCTAGAACACATAAACAGTTTTGAGAAAATTTAAAAGACGATTTTTGCATAAAACTTAAAATTTCATTAAAACATAAACGATTACAAAAGCTTAAAGACATAAATTTAAATACAAGAAAACATAAGTTAAAACATTAAAAGTAAAAATTAAAACTACAACTAAAACTACTCCTCGTTAACTAAGTCTTTTGTCTTCTTCTTTCTTTTTATAGGCTGTGAGTCTTCTTTGCTTTGTGTTTGTTGTGCTTTCAGTGTGAGAGGCTCAAAACCTTCAATCCTAGCCCTCAATCTTGCCTTGGAGCCCAATCTCAAATCACAGCCTTCCTTTTTCTTGTCCAATGAATTGATATGGGATTGCCAGCGTGTATTTGGGGTGTAGTGAAGTGGGGTGAGGTGGTGAGAGTGACAGGTTTGTCTGGGTTGAGTGGATTTGGCATTTTGTTGCAGGGTTCACGTGGGGGAGAGGGATGTACAGGGTTTAGGCGGGAAGATTGGGTTAATTTGGTGCAGGGTATAACAGGGTGAGGGTTTGGGAAATTGGCAACAATGGCCCCTCAAGGTATATAGTGGGATTGCAGGAGTCGTCCCTGTATTTTGCATTTTTGGTCCTTGAGGTTAGCAGGATGTTTGCACCGTTAGTCCTTAAGGACTAACGGTGTAAGGTGTAAGGGGAAGTGGACTTTAACGGCTGTTAGGGGGTTATGGTTTGGGCCAGGATGTAAACAAAAAGGGAATGGGCCAGTTTTTAAATAAGAAGGCGTATTGAGCTATTTTTGGATTCTTAGGCTTTTAAAGTAGTATATAAATACTATTGGGCTGACCCGGTCCATTAACTCGGGTACGGGTTGGCCCAATAAGATATTTATGTCCCCGGCTTTGGTTTTTCGCGCTCTTTCCAAATCCATGCTCGGTTTTGTCTAGTTTGGCTTTGTTTTTATCCTTTAGTGAATATCCGGTACCTTCACAGTACAAACACAAAAACAAACATATTTATGGCATTTTATGTGCGTTTTTGGTCGTTTAGGGTTGATTTATTAGGTAAAAGGTATGTGTAATTACACACATACCAAAATCCCCCATACTAAACTATTGCGTGTCCTCACGCAATGCTATACGTAAACACTTAAGAAAACTAAGAATCTCAATCTCCCTCGACTAATAACCTCAAAAAGTAGCTAAGTGTTCGCCGAGGGGTATGAAATAATCAATAGCTTCGACAAGCCTCGTTTTTACCATTTTTATTATTTACACTAACTACCACACATATTTTTGTATTTTTCCTTTTTCTCCTTTTTTTGTATTTTTCTTTTTAAGCAACTAACTAACATATTTGACTTTCGTTATTTTTATAACTTTTAGGGTCACGGAATAAGAAACATTTCAATCCTAAAATGCCCCAAAAATGATAAATTCGTCGTTCCCGACTTTTCACTTATTCCAAACCAAGCTTAAAATGAAATCACCGTTAAATATAAGTTAAGATGCTACACTACTCATATTTGCAACTTGTGAACTTTTCACTCCCGACAATTATTATATCTTAGGTGAATGTGCCATTTTGAATTTTAACCATGGATCAACATTTTGCAAAATTCTATGTTTCACGTTCCACCCGAGAATAATAAGTTTGAAGGCGAGATCATACCCATTAGCCGACTTTCAGTCTGGCAACCGCAGGTCCCAACCTTGCGGCTAAGTGACCAGGCTTTTGACACCCTACAGAGACTAGTATCGGGACTCACAGACCTTTGGTTTCAAAAACTCTTAGGTTTCCCGTATAAATACATACTTAATTTAATAAAAAACTTAAATAAATGGAATAGTCTTAAGTTCCCATACATATAGACTTAATAAATTTAACAAAAGAGACACCTTACATTTATTAATTCACGACTTAACATTAAACAGTAACATTGTGCTCATCGTAACCTTCAGAATCTACCTTTAAGAAGGGCTGCAACATCGGTTGTGAGCCGGCAAGATGCAGCAAACTTTTATCAGTCTCGGATTATTTATTCTTACTATGGGCTTTCTTTAGAAGGCTGCAACATCGGTTGTGAGCCGGCAAGATGCAGCAAACTTTTATCAGCCCACAGTTTATAATTATTACTTCATCATATTTTTCATTTTTTTTACGATATATAGAGAAGACTTCTTTTTGGAAAATTTAAGTATAAATTTGAACTAAGACTAAAATTATTGCTATCAACTACATGTACTAAAATTGTTGATTTAAAGTTTAATATCTAAAATAGCACGTATTATTAGTCCGGTTAGGAGTTTATGGGAGAAAAAAAAAACAAATTACACACATAGCTGTTTGAAAGATTTCCCAAATATCCTTTTATTTAGCATCCAACTCCATAATAACGGATCCATCATTGTTCCGTTTTTCGCAGCGAAGATCCCTAACGACGCTTATCTAATAAAAGGGTTAAGGAACAACTCGAGCTTAACAACACGACTCCGAAATCGCGAGTCAAAATTTATTCTTATTCTACCCAGCAGGAAAGTCAAAAATTGTGACAAAACACTTATTTTATTTTTAAAAAAATAATTTTTTTCATTTTTTTTGGTATTTTGGTGGTAAAAACGGGATTACGTGAAAACAACGACTGCAGGCACAATCAAATCGAAGATCCCCCTCCCCCTCATACTAGAATTAAACATTGTCTTCAATGTTTTAAGAAGGGTCTCTACACAAATCCTTAGCCGTTTATTAAGTGTGCTTAAAGAAAAACGTTAGTCGATAAGATTTGGATATCGGATTCCCAAAATGAAGCTGAGGATGTGAAGCTCTTGTGAACGAAGGACAAAAACCGAGAGCACGAGAGGCTTTAAAAATTCGGGAAATCCTGGACAATACAACATAAAACACAAAACACGGAAAAGGAACACCCAAATTAGGAGTGTTGTCTTAATGAATCAACATCGGGCATTTATGAAAAGACAACTTGGAAGCTTTCAAGCCCTGATGTGATGAAGAAGGAGGAGAATTCTCCTTATAAGCAAGAACACCGTGATTGAAAACTTTGTCCTCATTTTTGGATGAAATGAAGTAAAGTCAAAATTCACGGGGGAAGAGGAGCATAGAAATCTTTGTGGAATCGATTTCAATACATATCCCCTGGATCGAAAATCCTTGTTCCTATTCCTTCCGACGGAGAAGAAATATCAAGCTCGTGATCCGAGGTAATTAATTAAGAAGGAAGAAGTTTGAATCCATAAAGAAGGTCAGGGTATGGTGGGGAAAAATATTAGTCCACATCCACGGGGATGTTCTTCCTACCACCTCACTGGTGTAAATCTCCCCGAATCGGGATAATCAACATGAAATGAGATCGAACGTCGGGAGCAGAAGTAGAATTTATGGGTCATCTTCAAGTCAAACTCATCACTCTCAATAGACCCGAGGTGTATTGAGTGCATCCGGAAACTCGGTGTAAAATATCGACGTCTTCCTAACTGCGTCAACGAAGATGGGCACATCCGAATATCGATTAAATTGGCTTGAAAAAGCTTCCGGTTGGATGTCGGGGATGAAGAGTTATCGTAAAGCAAACTTTCTAAAACACAAAATATCACCCAACTCCGGAATCAATGTTGATATTATCAATTCCCGGTGGAATTGATTGGAGATGAGTGAGTTCACCGCAAACTCATCGAGAAAAAATCAAACTAGGGAGTGGGAAGACCATCCCAAGTATCACGATTGACTATAAATTCAAGAAGATAAGACTCCGGCATCAAAACGAACAACTTCGGGTCGCTATAATCAAGTCTTCATTATGAATCGGATTAAACTCACTAGAAATGATTTCCTCGTTAAGATCAAAAAAAGGGCTCGAATAAGTTTTAAAACTCATTTCGTGAATAATCTCCTCATGACTTGACTCGTCATCACTAGAGGTAGAATCGTCGAAGAGAGGATTGAAAAACGTCGAAAAATTTGTTGATTGAGAATCATCATAATCGGGCACATCACACTCACATTCATCCTCGGACTCACTTGGGTTTGGACAAAGTTTGCTCAACCACTAGACCATTACTGATTCCGTCCGATTCCGTTTCTGGAATAGTGTCAAGATGTTTGTCCACCATGATGAGAGAGTCCGTTTTTGGTGAATCGGGTGTGATTGCAACACATGGAGGAAGTTCGGACATAATAACATCTTTCAAGGGGATAGAACTTTCCTCGTCATCGTCATCATCGTAAGATGAGGTAGTCAAATTCCAACTTTGAAGTTTAATAAATTCTGCCAACTCCTCGTTTATACTTTGCAAAACTTGAAGAAGATTTTGTAAAGCAATTCTTATACCTCCTCGTATTGAGCAGCTTAATTTCAAAAAATTTTGTCCCAAGCTTTGCATTAACAACCTCGGGTGTTTCCCTGAAAAGAAATACATTAAATTCTTTAAAAAGGTTTTCGAATAGAAATCAATTAAGTCATCTTATGGCTTGCAAAATTATCTCAACTGTTTCTGAGGAGTGTTGATGAATAACGGGAAATTGCGGGGGTTGAATTTGGTCAAAACCGAAATCGTGAAAATTTTGATTCATCGGTTGACATTCAAAAGTCGCATGAGGACCCCCGCAATTTTCACAACAAAGAATTTGTTGTTGAAAACTTGGTAAAGTTTGTGGGAACTCATCATAGTTTTGATTGTAGAGCATGGTCCGGTTTTGGAACTTTGGCGTGTACAATGATTGACCATAACGAGCATACGTTCTCCAAGGGACCACGCAAAAAAATCACCACAAGATTGGTCAAAGATGTGTGGGGTGGTCAGAAAAAATTTGAGATATCTAAAAGAGTACTGAGTTGAAAATCGATTGGATTCCATTCTCCATAAGTACAATTGGACAAATTCCATCAATACAAAAAATGACAACCGAGCACCGTTGGCACGTGCATGAATAACAATAAGGGTTATCCGTCGGTTGTCCACACCCCACATACTCATATCGAAAATAAGACTCCATGAGAATTAAACAATAAAGAGGGATAAGAAGAAGAATTAAATGACAAAGAGGTTAAATGAGATTATTTTTGGTTTTTCGAATTTTTTAAACAACATATTTTATTAAAGGACAAAATGAGATTGAATAACTTAAACCGATAATCAACTCGCTTCACGATAGCTCTGTTTCAAAAGAATAGCTGCACAAAGGAGCGGACAGGAGCAGAAAGCGCGCAGCTATTAAAAACCTTACTCCTTTTCCGGGTACATAGTTCTCGAACAACCCCGGCCCTTATACCCCCTCTTATAGTTTTTTTAAATCAATTAAAGGTGAAACCGTAACCACGCAGTGACACAAAGGCAAGTTTTAAATCTTTGGTTTGGGAACTTACTATGATAATGCTTCAGTTGAAAGCATTATATTGATGATGCTTTTTATTCTTATTTAAGGACAATGTTTTTATATTTATTTTTTTTTTATTTTTTTTTTGTTTTTATAATAAAAAGGAAATGAAAAATATTTTTGTATTTTTATATTTTTATAATAATAATAAGAAAATATTCACAAACGGAAAATAATAACTTCACGAGGAAGGGTCTTCAAGTCACTAATCGTCAAACCGTAACGATATTGTCGCAACACACCTCCCCGGCAACGGCGCCAAAAATTGATTCGTTCGAGACTAACCCTTTTAAAATATATAAATAAATATATAATACTTATAAATATATAATAAGGATAATTATCAAGAAAATCAATGAAACCGAAAGTAGTATATGATATTGCCCGTAGGGTTCGTTTATTCCCCCCAACAGAGTGCGTGAAAACACGGATCACTTTGGTTTGGACTTTTGATGGCTTTGAATAACAAAGTTAATAATGGGTTTTCTAAATCCTAAACGGAAAGAATAAAAAAATGCAACGGAAAACTAAAAACTACGGGAAAAACAATGCAAAGGGCACGAGAAATAAAAACATAAACTACGTTGAAAGCATAAAAAGGCAATTAAATAACATAAAAATCTACGGGAAGCATAAATAAGGCATAAAAGGAAATACTAAGTATACGGGAATAGAAAAATAAAGGCAATTAAACTTGAAACGCGAAAACGAGAACCGGGATCCGAACCCGTTCTTTAAAAAACTAAATTCTAAAATTTTAACCTTACGAATGCAAATTTACTTTTCCTAGGTCCTACATGATAAAAGAAAATTTTGAAAAAAATAATTTTATTTTTTTGATTTTTTAATAATTTTTTATGATTTAAATATTGTTTTAATCTAAATTAATTATAAAAAATACTAAACTAAGGTGGAAAAATCTGAAAAATTCACAGAAAGTACATTTAACTATGCTGGATTTAAGAAAAATAAAAGCTGGAAAATTGGCTTAACAAATAAATAGTAAATAAGCAAATAAGATTAATAAGCTAAAACTGAAAAACTACCATTAAAGAATAAAACGTTGTATGGGTATCACCGAAAAAGACCTTAGGTGCACAGTTGGACGTGTGTGGTGTGTGTGAGGTGCTTGCTAACGAAGGGAGAGGTCACAGGTTCGACCCCTGTGCCTCTCCTTTTTGAAAACATTTTTTTCTTTTTTTGTTTTAGAAATTTATAAAACAAGTAAAAATAACAATCTTTAACAAAAACACTTTTTACAAATCTTGAAATAATCCAGGAAATTAAGCTGCTAAAAGAGACAGTTTCACTTTTTTATACTAAATCTAAACAAAGCTAACTGTTGAGACTATTATTTTAATGTCAATAATGCAAAATGGAAAAGTAAAATAAGCAAAAATAGATATCTACCTAAAACTCTAAAATAAGCACTAGGAGCAAAAACAAGCTATAGACATAACAGGACGATAAACAAGAAAATCAAAAAAAATCAAATATGGTAAAAACTTTTTAAAAATCAACTTGCCTAGGGTAGCACTTTTTTATTGGGCTTAAATTTTAAGCACCAAAAAGGAACTTAAGGATTAATAAGCTATATGAGCTTAAAGATCAGCTTAAGGGCTATCTAGAACACCAAAAAGAAAACAATTTGAAGCTTAAATAAGCACTGAAAAAGCTAAAGGAAAAGGTGTGGTCCCCCCCCCCCCCCCCCCCCCCCCCGCCCCCCCCCCCCCCCCACACTTAGGCACTCTTTTTTTGTTTTCATTAAGATTCCAAAAGGGGCTAATGCCATGCCATCAAAAAATAAGCTAGAAAATACTCCACATTTTATAAAACAAGTAAAACGAGATTGAGTAATTACAGACAATGAGCTTAAGCTTAGATTTTATAAAAGCTATAAAACAATTTTAAGGATCCAGAAACTAATTTAAAAAAGTGAGTTTAAGCTAAACGAAACACTTTGAGAAATGAATTGACTAGTTTTAAATAAAACATATGTAGAGCTAAAAGACCCATCACTACTGCATTTAAGACATAAACAACCACACCAAAAACAAGTCTTAAAATCTAGTTTAAAAAAGCCTGAATCAAGTAAGCAATAATTAATCAACTGACTTGACCCCACAGTTTCAAAAACCATTTAGAGAAAAACTTGAAAACAGACTTTAAGACCTAAAAGCTTTTGGAAACAGATTAAAAATAGCTTAATAAGGCTTGTGCAAGTTGCTCAAATTACCCAAAATGATTTAAAACACTTTGACCAACCGTTTTTAGGTCTAAAAACCAAAACACCCCTTAAAGGGGTACTTTGTCCCAATTTTAAACTTGAAACTACCTAAATTATAAGCAAGGGATTTTTTACATAACAAGGAGTAATAATTAAACACACTTAACATAAAAACAACATGTTTCAACGGGAATGAGTGATCAAATAGGCTAGAACACATAAATAGTTTTTGAGAAAATTTAAAAGACGATTTTTGCATAAAACTTAAAATTTCATTAAAAACATAAACGATTACAAAAGCTTGAAGACAGAAATTTAAATACAAGAAAACATAAGATAAAACATTAAAAGTAAATAATTAAACTCACAACTAAAACAACTCTCTGTGTAACTAAGTCTTCTGTCTGTCTTCTTTCTTTTGATATTGGGGGGTTGGTTGTGAGTCTTCTTTACTTTGTATTTGTTGTGCTTTCAGTGTGAGAGGCTTAAAACCTTCAATCCTAGCCCTCAATCTTGCCTTGGAGCCCAATCTCAAATCACAGCCTTCCTTTTTCTTGTCCAATGAATTGATATGGGATTGCCAGCGTGTATTTGGGGTGTAGTAAAGTGGGGTGAGGTGTGAGAGTGACAAGGTTTTGTCTGGCGTTGAGTGGATTTGCATTTTGTGTAGGGTTCCACGTAGGTGAGAGAGGGATGTACACGGTTTAGGCGGGAAGATTAGGTTAATTTGGTGCAGGGTATAACAGGGTGAGGGTTTGGGAAATTGGAAACAATGGCCCCTCAAGGTATATAGTGGGATTGTAGGAGTCGTCTCTATATTTTGCAGTTTGGTCCTTGAGGTTAGCAGGATGTTTGCACCGTTAATCCTTTTGGACTAACAATGTTAGTCCTTAAGGACTAACGGTGTAAGGTGTAAGGAGAAGTGGACTTTAACGGCTGTTAGGGGGTTATGGTTTGGGCCAGGATGTAAACAAAAAGGGAATGGACCAGTGTTTAAATAAGAAGGGGTATTGGGCTATTTTTAGATTCTTGGGCTTTTAAAGTAGTATATATATACTATTGGGTTGCCCGGTCCATTAACTCGGGTATGGGTTGGCCCAATAAGATATTTATGTCCCCGGCTTCGGTTTTTCATGCTCTTTCCAAATCCGTGCTCGGTTTTGTCCGGTTTGGCTTTGTTTTTGTCCTTTAGTGAATATCCGGTACCTGCACAGTACAAACACAAAAACAAGCATATTTATGGCATTTTATGTACATTTTTGGTCATTTAGAGTCGGTTTATTAGGTAAAAGGTATGTGTAATTACACACATACCAGGATACATTGGGTGGTGACTTTGCGTGAATTTGGAGTGGAAGGGTTAGCTAATTATTTGTATGAATACACGCTGGTTTGGTTGCTAAGCCAAGACCCGGACGAAGATATACAAACTCTACACAACTCTACATCAATCTCTTTCTTTTTCTTTTCTCATTTTTTTAACATAATACATCACATGGGGTTTATAACACGTACCCCTGCACTTGAGCTTTTACATGCTCGATATTTACAATCTAACTAATGACCTGTATTGAGGTGGATCAAAATAACGTGGAGATCATTTGACAAACATATGGGGGTATTGACTTAACTTTTCTTCCCTATTCTTTCGCGAAATAAATACTACCATGAATCCTAATCGTCCCAAAACCGTATTTACAAGGATAAAGACTTAGCAACCGTGTACTCAATAATTAACTTGGGTTAAACACAATAATGTACTAAAGGTGAGTACATATAAGGTAGGCTGAGGCTTTTTAGGTGTAACAATTGGTTTAAGGGTGTCAATGCTCTTTATTAATAGTCCGGATTAACCAGAAAATTACGAGAACCGTGAAAAAGGATGGGCTCGAAGGGTTGTACTAGGGTATCCTACACTAAAAGTGAGTGCATGGCAAGGGTGTGGGATATTTATATGATCGAGGTGACCATCATAACAATTATAGGTTTAAAACATAGGTTAATCCTAATGCCTCTTATCAAGCAAATCCTAATACTTACTTGTGCGGTCTCGGGATGCATCACAAAAACAAGTTCTAGAATTTGATATACTACCGGTATACTCATATGAATTTTACTAACACCAGACATTTCAGAAAAGGCGACGAAGACCACACGTACACATCCGTAACGATAGAATAGACACATGCGACTGCTCACTCCTTAACTCAAACCGGGTAAAGATAAAATCTTCTTGGGTTACCGACGATAGGTACCCGAATTCCTAAAGATCTAAAGGTGAACCTCACATTTTTAAGGTAGAATTTTAAGGGTTATTGTGCTAGTCATATAAATTCCTATCCATGGGACGCTAGTAATACTCGGTTTTCGTTGATATGTGTCGTAAAAAATTTAAAATTTTGGTTAAAATCACCCTTTTATGCTATGTTTCGGTATATTACCCATCTTTTTAAGGAGAAAGCAAATGACAAATGAAAGAATAGTTTCTAAGGCTTATTTCCCCCTACACTTATTATGAACATTGTCCCCAATGTTCTCTAGAAGTACCCGTTAAAACAGATAAAGGGAAAAGAAAACAAGGAAAAGAAACTAGTACTCCCCTGGTTTACTCAATAATGGAGAAGAAACATGCGATAACTGGTTAAATCGTCCTTCGAGAATCATCTAATGAAACTTCCTAAGAACTTCCAAGCTTCTTCTCATAAAATATAACTTGTAATCAAAGACAGAGAAAACTACACCAAGCATAAAAAATGCGATTTACCAATATACAATATGAATTTAGGGTTCGACTCGATAGATAGAATGAAAGAATTGTTAAACTTATCAGGTTTTGCAGGTTTATACAGAAGAAAACCTATATTAAATGTTACACAAGTTTCATTTTCAAAAATAATTAAAAAAAATTGAGTTTTCTGGACGTGGGCGTTTGACGCCGTCGGGGTTGGTGTGACCCCGTCACAGGTTTCGTGGTGACGGCGTCGAGTGTTAATCGCGAAGCCGTCTCTACCGTCTGTGAAAACGAAAATTTTGTTTTTGATGAAAAATTTTCTCCACTTGATTCCATAAGTTAGTTTCTGTATAAATTGTTGTATAAAACCTGAGAATTAACAATTCAATCATATGACTTGATACTGATGCGAATTAATCTAAACAATTCATATAACATGTTTGAATTTGGCTCAAAAGCCGGATAAATTCCCCTACACTTATTGTTTGCAAAATACATTTGATTGAAATTAAGACGAGGTTAAAGACAATGCAAAGCATAATTACAAGATAATTCAAACATAAAAATACAAACAGTAAAGAATTAAAACACACATGACACTCCTAATATGCAGGAAAAGTAAATTGGGTTGCCTCCCAAGAAGCACTTTTCTTTATTAATGAGTCTTGTAGCTAGACTTGAAGTCACACGTCACGTGTCGTAGAAGTGGTCCAAGTCGATGATTTCTCTAGGATTTCCTTGTTCGAAGAGCTTCTTAGTGGTGGGAATTGATTGAAGGGTTTTGGTGAATTCCTCTCCATCGGGGTCGATTAATCTAATCTTGGCATGCCATGCTCCATCTCTGTTTTTAGGTGGTTTGTTCCAGTCAATTGGTTTCTCAATTAGGTTCTCTGACTCCCACATGGTACATTTAAGGTTAATGGGTATGACCCCTAGAAATTCTACCATTCTCCTAAACACTAAGGTATCCTTAAAAGGATTCAGCTCGACATCTCTAGAAATTTCCTATTCTCCGGGCAAGTGGCAGTCTAAGAAGTCTTTTCTAGCATAGTAAGGGGGTTTTGCGCCTATTCCATCTGTGCTAGGTCGTGGTTTATAGGATTCCCTTTTTCCAAGTGTGGTCCAATAAGGTGCTTCTTCCTCTCCTAAGTCTATTCCTTTTACACCGAATACCAACCTAGTGATTCCTTTTCCTATCGCTATTTTAGCCATCCTACAATCTATAACTACATTGGCGGTAGCTAAGAATCCTCTTCCTACAAGCAAAGGGGTCTTGGGGTCCTTTTTCATATCGAGTACATAGAAGTTATTTAATAGTTTTAGTTTTACTATGTGGACTTCTACGTCTTTAACAATCCCGACAGGGTAGGATTTAGTTCCGTCAGCTAATCCGAAGATATGATCAGTCTCTTCTAATAATCTGATGTTAAGCTTTTTGAAGAGGTAAAGTGGGATTATGTTTACGCATGACCCTAAATCGGCTAGTGTGTCAAAATGTTTTGAGTCCCATAATCTACAAGGTAGGGTGAATAGCCAGGTGTCTCCCATCTTTGCGGGTGTTTCTCCTTGAACAAATGCTGACCCGTTTTTGCCTAGTTCTAAGCTCTCTACGTATTTATACAATATAGCGTTATAAATTGGAGCGTGGGTTAAGACTTCGAGAACTGGTAGGTTAAGATGCAAATCCTTAAACTTATCTTCAAGAGTTGGTTCGGGTTCCTTCGGTTGCTGTGGTTCGACGATTGCATCATTAAAATGTGCCTTGATAGCGTTGATTGAGGTGGACGGGTAAGGTGAACATTGAGGATCGACAATTAGGTAAGAACGAGCAGACAAAATTAGATGGGTCCCCAATTTTAGGTTCTTGACCGTATTACTAGGCAGTGTGCCCGCTATTCGGTCAGTGATGGCCTTCAGCACAGTGTTGATTTTGTTGGTCATCTCGCTTTGCTGTTGTTTGAAAACGGCTTCAAACTTAGACAGTCTAGCGTCTTAAGATGCCATGAATTCAGAAACCATTCCTTCTATATTTGAATGATTGTTAAAATTTTGAGGACGGTTGTTGAAGGGACGGTTCGAGATCGAACCATTGGGTTGGAACCGGTTAGGTGGGTTTGAGAAATTATTTTGGGAGTTTTGAGGTTGTCTCCACCTAAGGTTCATGTGACTTCTCCATAACGGATTGTAGGTGTCACCAAGATTATTTTGCTCGGGCTTAAAGGTATACCACTTACCTCCCGCTTCATCGGTATACGAGGATGCGTATTCAACAAAGGCTTGTTTGAGGTTTTCCATGCAACACTGAGTTTCATGGGGACCACTGCAGATTTCACAAGGGGTAGTGATTTTGTTCACTTGGGTAGGTTGTGTCGGAGCAAGATGAGCTTCCATCAAGTTTTGGAGTAAGTCCTTGAAACGAGTCCATGCTTCAGATAGAGATTTCTCCATGGATGTTTGTTGGAACATCAGTATATGATTGCGGAGTTTTGCGGTCCTTCCCGATGGAAAGAATTGAGCAAGGAATCAAGTAGTAAGATCCTCCCATATGGAGATGGATCCTGCTGGAAGGCATTCAAGCCAATTGCTAACTTGATCACGTATGGAAAATTGAAATAAACACAGTCGCGTCCTTTCCTATTTTCACCGAGTCAAGTTAAGTGGTCCACAATTAAAGGAAATCCTTGAGGTGATGGTTTGGATCCTCGGACCAAAGTCCGTAGAATGAGCATCCGTTTTGCACCAACCGGATGATGTCAGATCGAAGAGGTACCACGTTGCTCCATACGGGGAGCTCAATGGCATTCCTGTAGCCCTCGTGGCTTGGTTTGGAGTTATCTCCTAGAGTACGGATAGGATTCTCGTCTCCCATGGTGGTTGACGAGAATGGGTTACGAAACAATTAACACGAAGAAAAGATAGACTAATAGAAAGCTATGCGGGAATTAAATCTTACTTGAAAGGATTCAAGCAAGTAGAACTAAGTTAAACTATGATCAATACCTAACTATTCCCCAGGCGGCGATGCCAAAAACTTGATGTGGTCCTAGGACTTCTACACGAGAAGTTTTACAACTCCCTAGGCAGTGCACCTAATCATTGTAGTGTAGTATAGGCAAGACTCGGGGTTGTTTATCGTTCGACTATCGGGGAAATAGGTTAGAAAGGCTGAACAAGGTCTAACAGAATTTCTAGGGATAGAGAAGACTATTACTTTATAGTATCCCTACTACACAATCAAACGTTTTCCCTAGACATATCAACAGCGATTCAGACAAAAGCTGGTTTTCTAGAGCCTAACTTGCACATCCATCACAAGAAGAAAAACACACCACTAAGATACAATCCTAGTTACATACAATCATAAATAACACAATAGGAGGTTTTAGCCAACATGGTTAAAAGATAAAGCAAGAACAATAAATCAAACAACACATAGACATATTGAATGATTAAATAAACCTTACTTGATTAAAACATGAATAGGAAGTACAATAGGGTTTTTAGGCCCTAAAATCGTCTCCTAACAGCTGCTAAACAAACTAGGGTTCGTAACCTCTTTTTATTCTAAAGTTACACACTCAAAACCCTAAATTCGGGTTTGTATATATAGGAAAAACGCTGTGACGGCGTCGTGTTTTAA
This sequence comes from Tanacetum coccineum, assembly GCA_026074375.1. Classification (NCBI taxonomy): domain Eukaryota; kingdom Viridiplantae; phylum Streptophyta; class Magnoliopsida; order Asterales; family Asteraceae; genus Tanacetum; species Tanacetum coccineum. The sequence goes on from BQNB010115154.1 coordinate 18,662, forward strand.
TCGTGACGCCGTCATGAAAGATAATATTCTAGATAATGGGTTTTGGGTCTCGTATGCTCTGATGCCGGGGTCGCGAGGAAGCATGTGACACCCATCTTAGATCTTCGTGGTGACGCCGTCACGTTGTATCTGTGACACCATCTTCAGCCATTGTAGAGAAATTCTTGATCAATGTTGGTGTAGGTCAGTAGTCTTGTTCTATTCTTCTCCCAAAGAGCCCAAGTCACGTGTAATCTCCAAATGCCTTCCAACAGAGAAATACCTAAAAAGAACGATTAAGGTACCTATTTTGGCAAAATGCACGATTTAGGGAGGTTAAAGCAACCCGAAAAAGTGTATAAAATGACACCTCATCAGGGTCATATGGTTTTCCAAATTGGGGAAGACCTCGTAATAGTACCGGATATCTACATGTTTACAATGTTTAATTTAATGTCAACTTAGTATTCGATCTGCTTATGTGCATATTTTTACTTGATTACTCGTTTACACGCCTAATATGTATGCAATACGGACTAATACTCATTAAAATATAGAATGCTATTAAAAACAATTCTTTAATTACACGCCTACACAATTCATTGTTACCCTGCTAGTTGTTCCGTGTAAAACTTGATTTTTAAGAAAATTAATGGGACTATAAACTATGAAACTTGATTTCAAGATTAATTAAAAACTGGACATTATGGATTGTTTGGAAGTACGGATCATCCACTAGAACAAACTATAAGAGAAGTTTAAGGAGGAATTTCCTAAAGAATTCAGGTTTTTAATAAGCTTCGCGTTGACCTAGTTCTTCGCTTCTTTGCGCGTTCGATTAGAGTTATCGTGAACCAATTTTATCACTACAATGTCATTTATAAAAGGTTTTTAAAAATTAGTGCTACAAAGTTGTTTTGCATGCCTCTTTGTACACGCTTTCAACACTTTTATGTGTATACCCCATAGTTAAATTTTAAGTCAATTCCATCCAACCAAGAACACGTGCATTTGGCTTGGCCTCTTTGGTCTGACCTCAGGGTCATTCCAACCCATGACAAATTTGGTTCACTGGTCAGACCTTTAACTATCTTTGTGCGTTCTTGCTTGGTGGACTTAAATTCGGTTACCTGGTCAGACCTCGGACTTGAGGCATAAGATGAGAACTAAACATGCTCATGACATTATTATATGATTACTAATGTTATGACTGGTCTCATAAATCTAAAAGTTGCATCAAATGCAATTAACGCTCGTCGCTTACCTCTTCCCCTACTTATTACTCTTTATACGCTGGTCAGACCTCCGGTAATAAGTGGGAGGTCAAGTTGGATCTTAGTCTTATTAGTAATTAATTGGGTAGTTAATTCTTTTAAGAATTTAATTATCGAAAATACTAAATTTAACTTTCTATATTCTGATTAATTGTGTTATTGCAACATAATTCGTAAACAATAGTTTGTTTTTCTTAAAAATACAAACATAGTCTCTTTTCTTGGTAAGAAGAGTGAGACTTACTCCTATCTCTTCTCATTGGTTGATAAGAATAAGATAGGGTTATAATTGGATTTTTTTCTCAATTATATATAAACTTACTTTCCGTCTTTCATTACCCTTTTTCGATTCTGAAATCTTTGAAAGATAAAATATTTTGTGTAACTAGAGTACATTTTGTCTATAGCTACCAAAATAATAACATCTTGCACTTGTCACGATGTATGAGTTTAAACCGCAACGAGTAAAGAAAATTACTAGCAGGTCTTCTAGGTATATTTCTTAAACTCAATTCATTCCTTATAGTGCTAAACACCCTTGTGGCTAGGCAGACCGATTAAGGAGGAATGCATGCTAAAATGTTCAAGTTAATGAAAGAATGAATGGCTAGTCCGTCATCTGCATAAGTAGAACTTCATATACTCTGTTCAATACCTAAGTACATTGCTACTTGTAGGCATTCTAAGAGAGTATTAAAGTAAATAAATCACTATTTGTTATCTACTGGTGATGTAACACTTACAATGTTGACAAATCATGTAGGAGCCTTGCGTTTAATTACTAAAAATACATTCATGTAATGTTGTCAATTTTAGTGGGAGCTACAAGATTTATTTCCGTATTAGTTGTCCATATTATTTCTAGCTTGCTTATGAAATAATTCATCACTTTCCGAATATGAACAACCATAGTTTTAAGAAAAATTGCATTTTTGATGTTGCTTTCCGAAATGTTATCTATAGAATAATAATCCACAATTCTTTATTAAACATTATGGTTCAAAATCTACTTGTAATATCTATGACACTATCATATTGTTTATACAATCGAGCGCTTGTCATTTTGTTTGTCTACTTTAGATAGTGTTGTCCCATGCACAAGTGGGAGAAATCTTAAGTCTGAGCAAGGAACAACATATAACAATATGATTATTGGTTTCTCTTGACCACAAGGTAAGAAAGCTAATAAATCTACTAGGGCTTAAACACACAAGATGTTTGTTGCCCTATTACATTTAAAAGTCAAGATATATTGTAAAGCTACTTCAGCACATTGACTACATGTTTTAGTCAATACAATTATGGTTTGATTATAAAATCATAATTATGAAGTATTAAATTAACTTGAAATTACTATTGAACTCAAGAGTTTGCGTTCATAACTACTCCCTCCGTCCCAATTGATTAGTTCACTTTTGACTTTTCAAAGTCTTTCTTTTTAAACTTTGACCTTAATTAATTTTTTATACTATATAACACAAACAAAAATATTTATAGTCAAAATTGGAAAATAAAGACTTCAAAAGGTTAAAATGGGACTAATAAATTGGGACGAAGGGAGTACTTTAGTTACTATAATTATGTTTGCTTGTTAAGACATAATTATAAAGTCCTTGAATTTATCAATGACTCATAACATAAAGTAAGTAGTACAATTGTTATGTCTTCTTGTTAACACATAAACAATGAGGTCTTTGAAT
>BQNB010115155.1:0-21614 GCA_026074375.1 Tanacetum coccineum
AAATGGAAGTTTACGATTAATAACTTGTAAACGTTTATTTTTATCATAAACGTTTTTACATTTTGTTATCTTCAAAACATCGAGGGGTCGAAAAATATAAATAACATTTTTAGTGTTGAACAATGAAAACCCCGTGAGAGGTACTCTCTTACATTTAGACATTATTTGTATTAACAATCTCCCCTTTTTTGATGATGACAAAATATAAACTTATTTTATGTAAAAATAAAGTTTTCAAGTTATTAATGAGTTTTGATCCATTTCTTCTCGTTTTTGTCGAACTCAAAAAGGATTATCGTCGAGTTGTAGATAGAAAGAAATCGACATTGCTAAGACTCCCCCTTAATGTATGCTCCCCCTCGTTTGAGGAACCAAGGGATCGATCTTATGAGATTATTGCTACAAAACAAAGTGAGAAGTACAAGTGTAAGAAAACATTTCCAACTAGTAGCAATATAACAATCCATGCAAATAAACCATAAAGTAGTTTCATTTATCACTTAATAAACTCATACCATAAGCATAGATTGCAAACAATACTAATGGAAAATAGAGCTAAGTCTTACAAAGGAACATTAATTCATGAATTACACCAAAATCTAAACATGTTACATGAGGAAAAAAGTCAATTCTTCATAAAACTTAGATAATTTATAATTCATAGGAAATGACTTTGAGCAAAAGGTTAGGGTGACATATTATTAGGTGACATGACCAAATTTTTAAGGGTGAGGTAGAGAGAGTGGAGCAATGGCAGAAGTGAGAAGATACTCAATGTGAGCAAACATTAAGTTTATCTCATCCCTAAGAGAGAAGATGAGATTTCGGTTGTGAAAACAACAAAGACAAGTTGATCCATGATAGTCATGATAGTTGAAGTAAATAGGATGACCCATGAGAGGTGGTTAAGGTGGTGGTTGTGGTGAAGGTGGTGAAGGAGTATCAAGAATGCGATCAAGAGGAGTGATTGGTGACAAGGAAAGAGTGATGTCTAAGGAAGGATGACTTTGGAGTAGAAGTAGGTGTGAGGGTCTTGAAGGTGCATCCATGATATTATCAAGAAAAGGATTGGATGGTTGAGGAGAGGGTGTGTCATTAGAAGTAGGAGGTGAGGATTGAGGTTTTGATTCAAATAAAGAAGAGGTAGTGCCAAAGGTAGATGATGTATCTTTGGTTGATGGGATTTTTGATGGTGCATTTGGTGGAGATGGAGAATAGGATGTTGTTATGCGAGAAGGTTTGGCGGTGACATCTTCATCACTAGAAATGTTGACAAAGAGTTGTCTAGGTGAGATGATGGTTAGTTTGATTTTTTTGGAAGGGTTAGAGGATAGGCTTGAGTGGAAGACATGGAAGTAAGATATAAAGGAAATGAAGATGATAAGAAGAATGGTGATGATGGGTTTTTAATTTAGAAGGAATGGATTAAAGAGGTAAAGCATAAGGTTTAGGAAAGGAGATTTCAAAAATAGTTTAGCAAAATGCAGGAAATGTAGCTGGGTCTAGAGAAGAGGATGGTAAACTGCACAGAAAATCAAGAGACACAGTAAAAAATTCCGTGACTCTTGTTGGCGGTCCCATATATATGGTGGCGGTCCCATATATATTTGGGGGCTACCATATATTTATGGGGGACATTTTTTGGAGAAACGAAAATTTTCCAGTTTGTCCTGATTTTTGTAAATCCTATACAGAAAAAGTTTCCCAGATTTTCCCTTTTTGCATTCAATCCTTTTTCACCATGAATCATCTGATACTTCATAATAATCAAATTCACAAGGCTAGCTATCTTAAATTTTATTAGAGAAGCACATATAGGCATATTGACTAGGATATAATCATGCATAATATCATAAAAATAACCATAGTGTATCAAGGTGCATGCAAGCAAGGTTTAGGATGATAAAATGGAATGATCATCCAAGGCAAGTTACGTTGCCCTTACTACGTACTAAAAGACTACTAAATAGCATAAGTTCAAGTACCTAAGCATGGATAGCAATAGTAAGTACCAACAAGCATAATAAAGTAGTAAATATAAATATATTGTCTTATAGCAATTGTCTAAATTGCTCACTTCTTCTTCATATTTCTCCATAAGTTCTTGAAGCCCTTCCCGATTGACCTTAAACCACCATGATGCTTATCTCACAACTAAACTTGACGGTTGAGAATTTCAGTTTGACGGGTGTAAAAGGGTTCCATGTCAGGGTCAACATTTGGTGGGTTTTCAAAGACTCGAGGAACCTTATTTGTTAATGAATTAACAAAACAAGAAGGGGAAGGAGTACTTGCACGAGAGGTCCCTTCATTATTTCTATCATCATCATAAACATCGTTGAAATGAGAGGAGGATGGTTCACCAAAGGCAGAGGAATAAGAAGTGAAGTGATGACCTTTTTTGTGCCATAATCCTTTCGAGTCTTTCGCTCTTATTGAGCAGTAAGAGGATACATGACACAATCGTATAAGACATAAGACTCATTAAACAACTTAGGACTTTCACCCATGACATACTTAAACAAGCGAGTCAATAACATACCATACAGTAGTATCAACCTAGCTTGTTTAGTGATAAACTCCATTCATTTTGCAATGAAATATGCAAGATTGAATTTTTTAGACTTTGCAACACAATAAAGCATATAACAAAGACATGCGGGAACATGGTCCTGGTTACCCCCCAGACAAAAGACATTTTCCTGGATAATTTTAACCTAAGGTTTCATGGTTGACACGATGTCACGAGTTAGAATTCCATTTTCTTTGACAAGAACGACGATTTTATGATGAATACGAGTGACCGGACCCTCTCATTCCTCATGAATATAGTTTTTGATTTCATCAGGACAATGAGGATCAGTTTGATATGGACCCACCCGTAGGAACACTATATCATAAATCGTCAAGTGACCATTTGTCGGTAAAAACATACGCGCCCTTGTATGGGATACCAAGAATTTGACTGAATTCTTCAAGAGTGTATGAAAAGAAATTATTTTGGATGACAATTTGGATCAACATTTGACCTTTGTCTGAATAATCTAGGCGGTATTGACTATAAAATTCAAGCATGAAGCGAGGACAAATTTGTTTATTTATTTCAAGAAGGCAGTCAAACTTAATGTGACTAAACATTGACCTGACATAGACAAGGTTTGCAAAGCTTGGATAAACTACCCGACCCTCATGTATGCAATGACTTTCAAGGTTCATTAGCATTTCTTTTAAGGGTGAAGTGTATTCATGTGAGATTATGGGAATGTTTTCTCTTGTGTGTTGATGATCTTCGGCAGTTTTTTAATGCATTGTCACCTAAAATAAAGATAACCAAAATCATATTTTATTATCTTATTCTTGTATTGTTATTTTGAACTCGTGCCTAGTGTGTGCCTATATGTAACAAATGTGAAGTTGTGGCTAACTCGACTCTATAAATAAACCTATGAGTTAACCCAAACACTCCTTAATTTACTTTTGCTCATCCAAACATGTCAAAAAATACATATGAATTATGTATCTTGAATTTTTTTTCATGAGATCATTATGCATGTATGAAAAAACATTTTTTTAGAGTGTATTAACAATGCATAAAAATAATTTTTTGTGTTCCTAACGTGAGTGATTTTGAAGATAAAATTAGGGTTTTGTGCGAAAACAATTTTTTGACAAACACACTTCAATCTTGCAAATCCTATGTCTACGGGAAGCATATTAGTTATATATTGTATTCTAGTAGTCCTAATTGTACACAATTGTAAAAAAATTAAAAATCCTCAATTTTAATTTTTGTGTTCATCATGAACCCTAGACACAAATTGAAAGAAAATAGATAAAATGACTTACAACTGATGATGTTAATGATGTTAGGAATGATTGTAGGTGTTGATTTTATCTTCAATTTGAGTTTTAATGGTTAATTTTAAGGTTTTGGTGTGTTTTGGTCATGGTTCGTCAATGGTAAAAGAGAGGGGGTGTTTGTTTTTGTGTTTTACAAAATGAAAGGGTGACAGACATATGGTCCTACTGGTGGTGGTCCCATATCGATATGGGGGCTGCTCGTTTTAATTCGAGGGCCACCGAAGATATGAGGGCTGCCCTAAGCTGAGGAATTTTGGACTGAATTTTGGCAAAATTTTTACAAAGATGAGTGACGTTTTAATTATCAATTCATGAATTAAAATGCCCAAAGTACTTCGGATGAAGTATTTAAGTTGTTATGATATGGAGTGGAACACAGACTAGAATCGAGACAAAAAAAAAGAGAAGCGATTTATGGAATGTGTTTCATCATTCCTAAACCAAGACGTAGATAGTTAAATGACTCACGTTTAAGGGGATTAGTAAGAATGTCGACGATATTGTTGACGGATGATACTTTTTTGATTGAGACATATAACAAAGACATGCGGAAATACGTGGTCCCCCTCCGGTGTACCACCCTACGACAACAACATTATTCATAGATAATTTCAACCTAAGGCTTCATAAAATGCACAATTTCATGAGTCAAGATTTGATGATCATCAACATCAATTTCTTGGTCATGGCGGATAAAAGTGACCGTACCCTCCCATTCCTTTTGAATATAAGAAATGATGTCATCGGGACAAGGAGGGTAAGTTTTATAAGGAGACCAACGTTCATAGGATACAAAATTGCAAGTCATCAAGTGGACCACTTATTCCGATAAAGCATACTCACCCTCATGATGTATATTAGAATTTTCCGAATTCCTCAAGAGTGTATTAAAAGAATGATTTTGAATGAAAAAACTGGATTAACAATGTAACCTTCGTCGGAATAGGTCTATGTGATATTGACAATCAGAATTCAAGTATCAAGCGAGGAGAAAATTTTCTTCCCACTATTTCAATAACACAATTAAACCTATGTGACCTAACATGATCGAATAAGACTGAAGTCCACAAAGTCTTTATAAATGACCATACCCCCATAAAGCAACGCCTTTCAAGGTTTCTTAGCATTTTCTTTAGAGGTGAATGTATAATTGAGAAAGATTAATGTATTGTAGTTTCTTTGATATGAATGATCTTCAACAGTATTTCGAGGCATTGTCACCTAAAAAAAAAAAATAACCGTAATCATATTTTATTATCTTATGCTTGTATTGTTATTATGAACTCGTGCCTAGTGTGTGCATATATGTAACAGATGTGGAGTAACGGTTAACTCGACCTAGAAGTAAAAACCTAAGATTTAACCCAAACACTCCTTAATTCACTTTTGCTCAACCAAACATGTTGAAAAATACATATGAATTATGTATCTCGAATTTTGTGCATGAGATCATTATGCATGTATGCAAAAACGTTTTTATAGTGTATTAACAATGCATAAAAACAATTTTATTGTGTTCCTAACGTGCGTGATTTTTAAAATAAAATTGGGGTTTTGTGCAAAAACAATTTTTGACAAACACACTTCAATCTAACAAATCCTATGTCTATAGGTAGCATATTAGTTATACATTGTGTTCTTATAGTCCTAATTATACACAAACACAAGAAAAACGAAAATCCCCAATTTTCAATATTTGTTCAACATGAACTCTAGATACAAATTAGAAAGAAAATAGATGAAATAACTTACAATTGATGATCTTTATGTGTTGGGATTGATTATTGGCGTTGATTTGATCTTCAATTAGTGTTTTGGTGGTTGTTGGGTTGTGTTCGTCACTGCAGCAGGAGAGGGGTTGTTTGTTTTTGAGTTTTACAAAATGAAAGAGTGACAGACTTATGGTCTCACTGGTGGCGGTCCCATATCGATATGGGGGCCGCTCGATTTAATCCGAGGGCCGCCGGAGATATGGGGGCGCCCTCAACTAAGGGTTTTTGGACTAAATTTTGACAAAAACTTTACAAAGAGGGGTGACGTTTTAATTTGCATTTCGCGAATTAAAAATATCTAACTATCTTTGGATGAAGTAGTTAAATTGTCACGACGCGGAATGGAACACAGACTAGAATCGAGACAGAAGAAAGAGAAGCGATTTATGGAATGTGTTCCATCATTCCTAAACCAAGACGTAGATAGTTAAACGATTCACGTTTAAGGGATTTAGTAAGAATGTCGGCGATATTGTCGACAGAACGGCACTTTTTCGATTGAGATGTGTCCTTTCTATAAATACATTATCAAAAAGAAGTGGTGTACTGGGGTGGGGGGGGGAGGGGGGGGTGGATTGGGGGTTCGAGAGTGTAGCGTCGGTTTATGATAAGAGTCTGAGTAAATTGGATATCATACACAAGCAAATGAATGATGGTTTTGCCGAATTTCTAGAGAGAGAAAGTGACTATCAAGTGAGCAAAAACACCTTTAGTGTGTTGTATTATGAATGAACAAACCAACCCCTTCCCATGGCTGAAAGGGGTTGTATAATACATGAGTTTGTTGCCCCTAAGTAGGCGATGTAGTGGGCTTAACATGGTGGTAAAGACCCGCCTAACACCATAAGTCATAACGATTAATATTAAGGCTACCGAGATAACCATCTAAGACATTACACGGGTGACCGGCTTTTACATGGATTTTCCTAATCCTACAAACTCACCCCTAAAGGAGGTCACCCTAGAAAATACAAATTGAATCCTAGCTATCTTTGAATTGATCTTTGACTCTGGCTCGTACTCTTAATTCTTCAAGATTAGTCTCTGTACGCAAGTATGATCCTATGAGCGTTTTCCATAGACATGTAGTGAACTTTAAGCTTTCCTTTGAGATCATCATACTACAGTATTATTCTCTTATCATACCTTGTTGGTGGTAGTATTACCATCATGTGAATTTGTGACCTTCGGACTCCAGCATTGCTTACACTTTTCTGGATCATGATGATACTCATCAGAGTTGCGGAAGTTGTGTTGTAGGTCTTTCATTTATCATGATGTATTTGATTAGTAACGTTAAGTGTGAGCATGGGGTTGTGAATTGACTCCACTGGAATGAGGTATCTCCATCTCCATCTTTACTGAACCTGTAATAAAACAGTTAGCAATAAAGCTTGTGGACGAATATGGCTTTGTCAGTATTCGCCTAAGTCTGGTTGGATTAACCTTCAGATCCATAAGGACCGACCTGTGATCAGGTATATTCATCTTAAGAAGAATCTCCTTGACAGGATTTCCAGTATAAGTATCGGATCATCTAATATATAACCATCAAAATCATCATAGCAGACAGCACGATAAGAGTGAATCGGTTAGTTATTGTCTTACCGATTGATGAGAAAATTTGATTTGAAAATCAATCGACATATCACTTGAGAAAGTATTTTTGTGACACATCAAGAGTGTTTTATAGCACATAATCAAATTTCATCATAAACACATTTGTTTTGAAAGATATACACAGTCAATGTGCTTGAAAATCAGCTGTTGAGCACATCGAAAGGTTTTTCAAAAGCTATTCGTCAATTCACTGCCTGGAACAAGTTTGATTCATAAAGAATTACACCATCGTTGCTTTCCATTTGTCACAAGTTTAATCCATAGTGGATCTCACATGTCACCTACCAAGAGCTTGTTAGATGTTGGCTCTAGAATGATTTCCATCTTCATTGTGAGTACTTTCGTATCACTCGGATGTTCTAAGCAATACCCACAAATGAACGGAAATGCGTAGGACTCTTAAAGAATCTTACTTTTATCACAGTGTTGATAAGCAAGCAATAATTTGTAAATAGTGTCTAGGCGAGATTTAATGGATGATCCTCATGGCTTCTAGACTCTAAAGTGCACTTTTGTTTTAGTAGTCACAGCTGGAGCAGACTTCCACCTTTTCATATCTCTAACTCGGAGTGAGAGAAGACATAGAAATGTATTGATCACTGTGAGAAATGAAACAAAATCCTTCGACGGTGAGTCATGAGTGTCTAGGGAGGGTTGTAACATCGTATCACTGGTTTCCATGAAACTTGTCTTATGTCAGCAATCGAAGCCATGTGATTCTGACAGCATATGTAGTGACCAGGTTTCTACCTAATGTTTAAGGAGGGCTGCTTTCTTTTCACCCTTTATCTTAACATTTCTTTTTCATTCCTTCACACCATCATTGTCTTACCAAGACTTCATTATAGAACCTTGTTGTAGTTCCAGTACTAGCTTATCTCAGTCCTGCAATCTATCCTATTATTCTCACATTACTCCTTTTTATAATCATACCTAAGGACTTCTACACTAACTAGTGGATTATCCCTGGGTAGATCCCTCTGGCTCTGGCGGGATCGTGGGATCGAGTACCTAACCTTACCATCCTTATAACTCCGATAAAGTAATTACAGGGTCGGTCTTTGGTATTTCCACAATTGCCATCATGCACCATTCGCTCCCCCTTAATATGTGCATCGATATTCGAAAGAGTTTAGCACATATGAGTAGAGCCTACACTTGAGTCCAAAAGATCACATTTTTTATCAGATTTTCTATTTAAATCACATTCTCTCCCCTGATCAAAAATTTCAAACCCTTTGAGATTTAGGATCTCAATTGATTTAAATATGTTAGAAAATTTAGGAGAAAATGGTGTTCTTTATTAAATACAAGCGATAATTGGAAGACCTACAAAAGCTCCCCCACAATAATGAGGGATTCTTTTTTAGTGTCATTTATGATGAATTTATAAAAGAATATTGGAGTTATTAACGAGAAAACTTATGAAAAAATCATAAACCTGACACATAACAACTGTTACCACACTCTTATTTGAATGCGTACAATATTATGTAAGAGACAGACCTAAATGTACCAAACCGAAAGTGGCATAATCATTTTGTCCATGTTAGCAATCTGTAGTCCGTCTCGATACTCTCCAGATGGAAGTTGTCTTAGCTTCCCCCAAATAAGCAATCCTTTCTTGAGTAGATTCAAATATTTCTTGCAAGCCGCATTAAGAAGACTTGATGTACAAAGCCCAAATATTCGAAGTACACAAATAATTCGAAACCATAACATCAAAGTCAATTAAGTCCCTGATGAGCGTATTTCTCCTTACAAGACATTGATGATATAAATAGAAAACTCCCAAGAGTTAGATAAAGTCACAGGATGTCATAGAATATATTTCCGCCCTAAATATCCGAACAATGATAATACCTACACAACTAAGTCTGGTATAAACATTTCTTCTTGCAGATAATGAAAATATCTAAAGGTATCATCATACCTATGTGTACCTCTTTATCAAGATAATTCTACTCCATTTAAAAGAAAACGCATAGTGGTTGACTATGATCGACGAAACTTAATTGAATCAAAACAATCTTCTCACACTAGAAAAATCTTCTAGCAACACTTCCCCTTGGTATCTCAAATGAGGCATACTAAAAATAACATGATATCTCTTCCCCCATGTGGAAGAAATAGCACACCCAAAAGTAACAAGTTAAGACACTGATTATCTCTACGGTTATGACATTTGTCTTCCCGGAATAGCCTAAAATTAAAGAAGGCTATGGACTCTATCACGTGTACTTGTTGTACCTTTCAGTGTAACTACTACTATCCCCCTGCTTGTTTTTCATCCTCGAAATCAGCAAAAAACCTTGTACGCACCCTACTTGAGATTGTGTTCGAAGAATTAATAGCTATAAAACTATTCCTTGAGAATCAATTTCAAGACTTTTAAACATGAAAAGAATATCCAACATTCCTAAGTCTTTTTAACAAACTTTGAGGTATTGGCAATATTAGGTCGTAGTAGTTAAAGCCTGTAAATCACTAAGTCTTAAATTCAAAATAAGTCCCTAAGTTTAATTGAATACATCTAAAGCCTTGTAGTTAATATAAATTAACTCCCCTAAAAAATGTGATCTGTCATTATCAAAAACTTTATCCGTGTATACCTTGACTTATTTTGAAAGACTGTTTTAAAAGATTATTTGATGACACGTTCTCCCCCTCAAATAACGACCCGTTTTTTATTTAAAGAGCTGTAGTCATAGATTGAGTGATTGAATTTGTTTTTAAATCTTTTTTGTGAAATTCCTTAAAACATTGATCCATTGTAAAGACAACTTTTTACCACCATGCTAACACAAATAATTTTTGAAGAATCATAGAAGAACAGTTATTTGGTTAAAAAGAAGTCTTCTCTTCTTTATCAAGAAATAATGCACTAAAATGTACATTAAGTCGAGGGTGCATGGATATAAAGTAATCCATGCCTGAGGTAAGTTAATCACCCGTTGTTAGGAACAGCTGTCTTTTTGGCGACATGCTTTCCTCATTTTGAAGAACGGGTTGCAGTCTAAAATAACTGCAAACCATATAGACATGTTTTGAAAAGTTGTTTGAACTTCTGCTCGAACATCATTTAAAGACCCGTGTCATTATTGAATGACATTTCTAGATTCGTAAATGTTATCTATGCCAAAAGACATGTCATGAGAAACATATTTTTGGTATTTTCTGATTTTATATTTTTGTATTTTGTTTGAGAAAAGTTTTATAAAAATGAAAATCTTTTTGTGTTTTTCTGGTTTTATATATTTACATAGGATACATGAAGAGATACCACCATAACTCTTTTATTTCGTCTGCCAGCTTTTTCAGTGTTTCCGGAGACATGCTTTGCATTCCAACCTTTTACATGAGAAATTCAAGTTTTTCTTGTCCTAACGGCTTGGAGAAGATATCTGCCAGCTGATATTCTGTGACGACGAAGTAAAGTTCAACCACTCCATTTTTCTTTTGCTCCTTGATTTGCCTTGTTTTTCAGAACACCTCCCAGTTCATCTAATTTCACCTTATAAATCCACTTCAAGGTAAAAATCATCACTTGATCTGGACGAGGTACTAGCTTTCAAATCTCCAAATGTTCAAACTCGTGAAGCTCTTCATGGCATCAATCCAATAGGATTCAGGTAATGCATCTTTATAACTTTTGTGTTCACTTGAAGAGAGGAGAGCATCATAGTAGCAAAACAGGCTTCGTTTAGAGTTAGTTGAGCTTGTGGATATCGGTCTGGAAGGATCACCAATAATCTTGTCAAGCAGATGATCCTTAGTCCATTTTACGATGTGCTCTTGTGGTTGATTTACTTAATGCACATTGGTTAGGATAACAATTCAGGAAGAGGATTCTTCAGAACTAGGTTCTGGAATTAGAAGACCAAATTACAGATCATTATCCATGTGTGCAACTTCAATACCATGATCATCTTCTTCAACACTAGTAGGAATAACATAAGATTGATCTTCTTGAGTGGTTTGTGAGGTACTTGTAGAAGGTGTATCTGAATCACTATCTCCGTTGCATGAAGTGTACCGGTTGAAATAACAGTTCTTGAACAAATAGCTACAATAACAATTTAAACAACACATTGGTGAAGGATTAAAGTACTCATCAAACATAGGGCAAAATAACAAATCCCAGTCATTCTTTGTTGGTGAAACATTAGGTTTTGGAGAAGGAGATTGTGGTACGAGTCCTGAACTAATTGTTTTTTTATTTCTAGGAGTCAAAAGTTAAGAAGACCGGTCATGAACTAATGTAAGCAGTAGCCGTATGACCATTTTCAAACTCAATCACATGTAGTTTAATCACACTTCTCCCCCGTAAAAATTGCATAAGAGTTTGTCATTTTTGATTGAACATGTGAATAACAATACAACTAATGTATGTCGAAATCCACACATTGCTGAATGAGCAAGGTAAAATACAAAGAATGTTATGAGAATGGGTCAAAAACAAGAAGATTTCTCTTCTTTTGAAGATAAAGCGCACTGAAGCGTACATCTTTCTTTCTTTAAGGAACGGGCTGAAAGTGTTGTCCAGCAGCGCCATTTTGATTGACATTAAGGACGTGGCTTGAACTGCAGTGTTCAAACGTCATTTTACCGTTGAAGAGTGAGGCCTGAACTGATGTGAACAGACGTCATTTTGTCATTGAAGAGCGAGGCCTGAACTGATGTGAACAGACATCATTTTGTCATTGAAGAGCGAGGCCTGAACTGATATGAACAGACGTCATGTTGATTTCCTTAACTTTTGACTCTTAGAACAATCAGTTCAAGACTTGTACCACAATCTCCTTCTCTAACACCTAATGTTCCACCAATAAAGAATGACTGGGATTCGTTATTTTGCCCTATGTTTGATGAGTACTTTAATCCTTCACCAAGTGTTGTTTAACCTGTTCTTGTAGCTAGTGTTCAAGAACCTGTTGTTTCAACCGGTATACCTTCATCAACGAGAATTGATCAAGATACACCTTCTACAGTACCATCACAAAACACTCCAGAAATCAATCTCATGTTATTTCCTACTAGTGATGAAGAAGAATGATCATGTTTGAAGTTCACACCATGGATAATGATCAGTAAATTTTGTCCAACGCAATTCTAGAACCTAGTTCTTAAGAATCCTCTTCCTGAATTGTTATCCTAACCAACGTGCATTCAGTAAATCAACCACAAGAGCACATCGTAAAATGGACTAAGGATCATCCGCTTGACAAGATTATTGGTGATCCTTCTAGACTGATATCCACAAGACTCCAACTACAAACCAAAGCCCTGTTCTGCTACTATGATGCTCCACCCCCACTCTTCAAGAGACACACTAAGTTATAAAGATGCAATACCTGCAACCTGTTGGATTGATGCCATGAAGAGCATCCACAATTTGTACATTTGGAGATTTGGAGCTAGTACCATTCGTCCAATCAAGTGATGATTTTTACTTCGAAGTAGATTTATAAGGTGAAATAAGAGAACTGGGAGGTGTTCTAAATATTGGGTAAGAGTAGTGAAAATTGGTTTGGAGAAGGGTTTTTTTAAGGAAATTCTTTTCTTTCCTTCGTTTTTGGGTGTATCCAGAGTCAGGTGATGATGATTCAGCAAATTGTGAATATGGGATTGATTAGACATTTTGAGACTGAGGAGGTGTTGTGGATGATTAATATTGATGAGATTGACTCTGTGATGGTTGGGAGTAGGGTTGCACACTTGAGACAAAGGCAAGCGTATCATTAGTGGATGGAGTGATTCTTTCAATTATCAGTCGATCTTGAGCAGCATGATTCTTATGTTGTTTTAGGTATGCATACAGTTGTTCATGATTTGTCTCTTTTAGAACTTTGTTTAGTTTAACTGCTGTGACAAACATATCCCATTCAGGTGACATGTTGTTGACAAACTTGAAGTTTAGTTGAATATTCGGCATAGTCATCATGATATTCCTCATGTAATTGACTAGCTTGTGAAAGAGAACATAATACTCATTGATGTTTTCACCTGGAAGCATCCTGAACCGCTTAAATTCATCATACAACTGAGATTCCCTGTCTTCTTTGGTGAGCTCAGAACCTGCAAGAAGCATTTTGACATTGTCCCATATTGCTTTTGCTTCAATGACACACACTGATTGATGAGCTTGTAAGAATGTCTTTGGGTAAGCTTGAAGTACAATGTGGTTGCACCAACATCCAGCATCGTATCGTTTCTTTTCATCATCATTTAGGATCACATTGTACGAGTGCCGTTCTAGGTCCAAGAAGGACACCTCCACAGAGGTAGTTTCCTATTGTATCCCTTGTGGTTCGAAAGCTCAAATGGTCCTTGATCAATCGACAGAAGAATTTGCAACGCATTTTCCTTTTCCCCTATAGTACAACCAAGATTGTTGTGACAATGATTCTTAATCAGTCATAGACGATCATAGGAGGCGGAGTAACGAACTGCCGCTTGAATATCATCAAATTACTAGACAGGTAGATTACTTAAATTATGATCAACTTTGATCGGTACAATGATTAGTGAATGTATGTAAAAAGAGATGAATGTTTGTTTATTAGGTGATATGTTGTTTGATTGTGATTTGGTTTTGGTTGAAATAAGTAACGTAATGAAGATAAAGAAACTTAGGCAAACACAGTAAAGAATCCTAGACAAAAACGCAATAAAGAATGAAATTTCGCCAGAGTACTTTCTATCAAAACGCAATAGGGTTCACCAACAAGAACGCAATGGAGTCTTGATAAAAAACGTAGTGATATTGAAGCAAAACGCATGATAACTTGAAGTCAAAACGCATGAGGTCTTAATCAAGACGCAAGTGAGTTCTTCAACAAAAGCAGTGAGGTCTTCAAGAAAAACGCGAATGTGATGTCTTAAAGCAAAAATGCAGTGAGGTCTGAAGCAAACGCAGTAGAGAATCTTCAGCAAAACGCAGTAAGGTCTTCAAGTAAGCAAAACGCAACCTTCAATAACCAACACGCAGTAACCACAACGCAAGAGCAAACGCAGTGACTAAAACCATCGCCCAAATACGACAGACACGTATACTGTTGGTACTATAAAAACTACAAAACGCAGTACTATTTGAGGCAAAACGCAACCAAGAATGTCTCAAGAGCAAAAACGCATGAAGAATAAATACAAACTATTTTTCACCTAAAACACCTAAAAATCTACCCTTTTGAACGTTTTTTTGCGTTTGGTTTCTTTTGTACAACTTGATCCTAGAAGGTTATAACAACTATAAAAACACTAACTTTAACATCACAAACGTGAGAATCAAAGAGTGTCAAGAAAAAGAAGATAAACCTTTAAAAACCAAACTTTTAATCTAAACTAACCAAGAAAACGCACACACAATCTATCTAATCATCCCATGGGCTCTGATACCAATTGTAGGAAAAAATTGGAAATCAAAACAACAAGCATAGGAATGATGGGTTGGCTAAATTTATAGAGAGAGAAAGTGACTAGTCTAGTAGGAGAAAACACCTTTAAGTGTGTGTATTATGAAATGAACAACCAACCCCTTCCCATGGCTGGAAAGGGGTATATATACATGAGTTTTGTGCCCCTAAGTGGGCTATAATGGGGCTCACAGTGGGTAAAGACCCGCCCAACACCATAAGTCCATACGATTAAATAGTAAGGCTATGAGCTAACCTATGCTGAACATTACACGGGGTGACCGATTTCATTTACAGATTTTCATTATCCAAACAAAGTTAATCATCGCTATTTGGTCCACAGGAATTGGAAACGTCGTCGAGTCGTATATCGTAGTCATTAAGAGCTTGTTTCATCCATAGTGCTTGTTGACATGCCTTTCCGACGCTTATGTATTCGGCTTCGGTAGTGGATATAGCAAGAGCGGTTTGTTTCTTTAAGAACCAAGATGTCAAACAACATCCTACGAAGGTACAAATACTGCTAGTGCTCTTTCTATCCACATAATCTCTCGTATGATCAGAGTCGGCATATACTACGGTTTCTGTGCTGGTCCCCTTAGGATACCATAATCCTAAGTGCGTAGTGCCTTTAAGGTATCGGAAGATACGCTTAACTTCTTCAAGGTGTGAGGTTTTGGGAGCCTCTTGGAAGTGGACACAAAGGCAGACAATAAACATGATACCGGGCCTACTTGCCGTTAGGTATAATAAACTACCTATCATGCCTTGATACTTGGTATTATCTACTGACTCACACTCTTCGTCTTTTGTGAGTGTAGTATCTGAAGGACATGGGGTTTTTCATTGGTTTAGAATCTTTCCAAAGCCAAATTTCTATAAGCATATTCTTTATATATTTAGATTGATTAAAGAAGATACCATCTTTCATTTTTTTTATTTGTAATCCAAGGAAGAAGTTAAGTGCACCCATCATGCTCATCTCGAACTCGTCATGCCTAATTTTGGCAAATTCATCGCACATGTCTTGACAAGTCGAGCTGAATATAATGTCATCGACATATATTTAAACGATGATGAGATTTAAACTTTTCTTCTTAGTAAAAAGTATGTTATCTACCATTCCCATTTTGTATTCATGTTTAATAAGGAAAGCTTTTAATCTATCGTACCAAGCTTTAGGTGCTTGTTTAAGACCATATAAAGCTTTCTTTAGTTTATAAACATGATCTGGTTACTTGAAATCAATGAATCCCAGAGGTTGTGCCACATATACCTTCTCATTGATAAAACCGTTCAGGAATGCACTTTTTACATCCATTTGGAATCGCTTAAAATCTAAAGCACAAGCATAAGCTAATAGTAACCAATAGACTCAAGGTCCAAGCAACTGGGGCATAAGTTTCATCATAATCGATGCCCTCTTGTTGATTATATCCTTGAGCAACTAACCTAGCCTTATTCCGAGAAACGATACCGTTCTCGTCTAACTTATTTCCAAACACCCACACAGTTCCTATTGTCATATTCCTAGGTTGTGGAACTAATTCCCAAATATCGTTAGCAATGAATTGATTTATTTCTTCTTGGCATAGGCGAACTTATCCAAACTTTCATACCGTAAAGGCTTCATTCACGTTCTTAAGGGTTCAATAAGTTGATATAAAACAAAAGAAGTTACTTTGGTTTTGGGATTGTGACCTAAGGGTTCTTTGGTTAAGGTCTCCTATGACATTTCTAATGGATGGTTTCTAGAGTCCTTAATATTGACTATTTTGTCAATCTCTAAAGTTTCATCCTCAATGGTCATTTCTAAGTTTTTCTCTTTCGTAACACTTAATTGGCTTCTTTTCAGTTAGAGGTGGAGATTTCATCGAATGTCAGATTGAGTGATTCTTTGATTTCCTAGTGTTGTTAATTAAGGATTGATGTAGCTTACAAAATTGAGAGTAACCTAAAAACACCTATGATGACTTGGGTCAAACTTAGTTAAGGTAGTAACTTTGTGTTTTAAAATGAAGCACTTGCTTCTAAACACTCTAAAATAATCAAGAGTAGGTTTCCTACCTCTCAAGAGTTCATAAGGTGTTTTTCCTATAATGGCTCTAATTAGGATTTGGTTGAGAATGTATGTTGAAGTATCTACGGCGTTACACCAAAAAATTTGTGGCAACGATTGATCATTCAACATAGTCCTACTCATTTCTTAAAGTGTCTTATTTTTCCTTTCAATCACGCTATTTGATTGAGGAGTGTGTGGAGCCGAGAAGTTATGTGTAACTCCATTGGCATTACAAAACTCTCCAAATTGCACCTCATTATTAAATTCCTTACCGTGGTCGGTTCTTATTGACACTATTTTGCATCCTAATTGGTTTTGAATTTTCTTACTAAATATTTTGAATTGATCTGAAGGCTTTAATTTTATCCTTTAGGAATCTAGTCCAAGTATACATAGAGTAATCATCTACTATGACTAAGGTGTAGCGGTTTCCTCCGTAACATCTGTATAGGCGTATGACCTAAGAGTATCCCATATGAAGTAGTCTAAGCATCTAGTCCGTTTGAGACATTTTCCTTAGCATGTGACTGAGTGTGACTTGTTTTCCCAATTTTGCAAGCCTCACAAAATTTTGATCCCAAACTTAAATTAGGTAAAGTTCAAACTAAATCCTTAGATGCCTAACGATTGAATGAGATTCATATTGGCGTGACCCTAATCATCCTATGCCATAATGTGGTGAGTTTTCATCAATCGTGACAAGACAAATTTTATCTTTTGCTTATCTTAATTTCATCCACATATAAGCCTTTTCTTCTTAATACTCTACTAAGCTACCAATAAACCTTACCATCCTTAGTAATTCACAATCATGTTTAGAGAAAGATACTCTAACACTTATTATCACGTCCTACGCATAGCAAATTAAAATCCATAATATCAACATGTTCTACTTATCTATATTGAGATAAGTCATTAGAAAACGTACCTTTGCCAATGAAAGTTTACCGCAAAAAGATTAATACTAAAAAAATGAACTTACCTCCATTGTATGCCTTGTAAGTGGAGAAGAGCTTTCGGTTACCCGTCATGTGTTTAGTGCATCCACTATCTTCAACCCATTCATCGGGTTCCAAGTCGACTCTAAGGCATATCTATTTATATAGGACAATAACTCAAACATTTGGTCCCCAATATCTCATAGGTCCAAAGTTGTTAGTGCTAAACATCCCTTGCATTTGATGCAATTGATTGGGATGTGGAAATGGAGGACACATTTCCCATGGCATGTAACTTTGACGTTGGAAGTTGTTCTAAGTTATAGGAAAACCATGAGGTTGGTTTTGTCGACCAGCATTTCTTTTTGGTTACGGTGTCTTAGCACGAGAATAATTATTATTGACTCTTCTAGGAGGTGGAGTTTTTGATCTAAAGTTTGGTTTTGAAAATCCAACTCCGAGTTTTAACGATGGCTTGTAAAATTGTTTAACTTCATTATCACTAGCAACGGGAACTTTGACTTTGTTTACCATTATATGTTTAGGTCTAGGTCCTAAAATGGATTTTTGAAAAGACACAATTTTTTTAAAACCTAGTGAACAAGCTGGCGGTCCCATAAATGCTTTGGGGCCCGCCACTACTATATAGGGGTCGCCCTTATTTAAGGGACCTCCACTAGGGGATGTTTCTTTTTGAGATTTCACAAATTTTATTTCCTTAGTTTTACTAGTTGATGCTTCACATGAGTTAAACCCTAAACCTAATTTATCACCGAAGGGTTTTTGATTACTTAACATTTCATTAAACAATGTGTACTCTTTTCAAACTTAGTTAGTTTAAGAGCTTCTTCCTTAAGTTTTTCATTGTCAGTTTTGAGTGATTGACAACTTGTACATTCGAGATCAACTCCCTTGTCTTTCTAAATTGTAGACAATTTTAATTTTAACTCACTAAGCTCATTTTTAAGCTTCTTTTTAGCTTTCTTTAGTTGTTTGTTATAACACCTCGTATTTTAGGTCATTGTATGACATTATGTATTTCATAATTTATTTTTAAGGTTTTACTTAGTTTTAGTGATTATTTGTAGACTCATTTTGCATATAGATTATATATCATTTCTAGTGCCTCTAAATCGTCTATTGGTATTGGTGAGTTTTTGTCACTAAAGTAAAGAGGAAATCAAACATACCTCATTTGGATGCGTCATTGAGCCACGAGGCAAATGTTTTTCATTAACCTTTTCATCATATTCTTCAACGGCTATCGCTTCAAGAGCCTCCAATGAATGCTCTTTGGTTCTTGTCTCTCGGTGGTTTTGGACATACAAAAATAAGATGATTTGGGTCTTCACATCTAAAACACTTCCTTTCACTTTTACCGTTCTTGTCATCTCAGTTTCTTTGAAAGGTCTTCTTTTCGTTCCTAGGTTGCCTTATAAATCTTCCTCTTCTTTTGAAGAACAACTTGAAGTCTCACACCGCCATGGCGTACTCTTCGTCTTTACTTTCAGAAGTCGAACACTCCTAATCACTAGATTCCTTCTTATCCTTTAAAGCAAAGGATTTCCTTTTCTCCTTTAGCTTTGACTATTTTAAAATATTTCCTCATGATTATTTCGTAAACGTTGAGGTTCCCGATAAGTTCATCAAGAGATAGTGATGTTAAGTCTTTCGACTCTTCAATCGCCGTAAACGTTTCTCTCCATTTAGGATGTAGAGCCATAAGAAACTTCCTAACATAATTCTTGCTAGAATAACCTTCATCAAGAGCTTTTAGCCTAGTAATAATAATATTGAATCTAGCAAAAGCACTATCTATAGATTCATCTTTAGAAATGATGAATTGTTCATATTGTTGTCCAAAATGTCAATCTTGACATTTTTGACTTGGCTATTACCTTGATGCATTATTAACAAAGTTTTCCAAATTTCTTTTTCCGTATTACACATGAAAATTCTTTCATATTCTTTTCTAGGCAAGGCATTGTAAATAACCATTTTAGCTTTGTTATTTTTCGCAAGTCTCCTTTTAAGTTCATCACTTTGTCTTTCAAAAGGGACAACCTCATCTAATTTAGTTTTTGGATTTTGTTCAATAGGTTGAAAATCACCGTTGGTAATAACATGCCAAAGATCAAGATCTTTTGATTTAACATATGTTTCGAATCTATTTTTCCAATAAATAAAACTATCACTTTTAAAAGTGGTGGTCTTTGCATGGATTTCCTTTCTAGATATTTGTCATAATCCATAGATCAATCCAAGCTTTAAAATACAATATATTTTAAAAATCTTGAGTGACATCAGCTTTTGATACCAATTGTAGAAACTAGAAGATAGGGGTTGAATAGTTTACCGATTACGTATACGTTTTAAAATTTACTTCTAAAATTTATTAGATCCGATTATATGTTCAACCAACCAACAATATAACTAATTACTAGTTATAGATAAACAAACAATAAGTAAAAATCCCAACAATATAAAGAGATGAGAGAAGGAACAATCAAACAAAGACCCTAAGATTTATAGTGGTTTTGATATGAAGCTCCTCTTCGTCCTACTCCACTCCCGGAGTACCCGACTTAAGATTTAACGATGTCAACAAGCTCCCTTTAGGCGGATAAAACTGTTTACACGTTGCTTACATTACTTTCCGACACTAAGCTAAATGTCGAGTCCTAATCTTAGCTAGAACCAATCTACCACTTCACAAGTAATACACACTCACCAGATCTACACAATCGAATTTATACACTATCCAATTTACACAAGCATACAAGATGATCAAGATAGAGATTTGGTTCTTAGAAGAAGGAAGAAGATCAATAGACTATAACAATTCGTTTCTTGGCGAATACAAATATTCTTCTCCTGCACTTGATATATAGGAGAGGAGATATGAGAAAGAAAAGATTGAATCACTTGAAACAAGATCAAATAATGTTAGTGATCAAGAGATTTAGTGAGAGAAATAAGGTTTTTAAAGAGAGAAAGAATACTGAAAACATTCGTGCAAAGAGGGTTGTTTTTTTGCTAGGAATAGTGCAGTATTTATAGGCTGGAAAATCCAACGGTAACTGCTGGCGGTCCCAGATAAATCTGAGGGCCGCCAGGCCTGTCAGGGGGCCTTCGTAGACTGACGCTCCCATTTTTGTCTTTTAGTGAGGAAGGCGTTATCTGGTATGGAAGGTTCCATTTTGGGGGAAAAAACCAGATTCAAATTTATATGTTTTAATAAAACATATTTTTAATTAAAAAGTATTTTGTATATATTTATTTTTTGTAAAAATGTGATGGTTAAGAAAAATTATTTTCTTGATCACTTAAACATGTTTAATGATTTGTTTATACATACCTTAAGTGATTTACATTTGAAATGGAAATTTACGATTAATAATTTGTAAACGTTTATTTTTTTCGTAAATGTTTTTACATTTTGTTATCTTCAAAACATCGAGAGGTCGAAAAATATAAATAACGTTTTTAGACATTATTTGTATTAACAAAACCATTCATTTGTTTGCTCCCAAAGGCTCAACATTCAATGGTAGATCAACTTTTGCAAATCCCACGTACCTCAAGAAAGCTCAATCTGAAAAGCTTTGTTTGTATGAGATCCCATATGATACTTTTGATCCTTCAAACAGATTTACCCCTGATAGGGAAGAGACCTTGACTCTTGAAAAAGAGAGTAGATCCAAATTGAATAAAGACTTAGTGAAATCTTATGATTACACAAAGCAAAATAGTCTTCATGAAAATTTTAAACCAACGTCACAGGAATATCATGATCAGTTAGCACATGAAAATAAAGTAAGGAAGAAAATGTGGAGAAAACTTTTTGTTAAATCTAAACCAAAAATTTTCAAAAACATCAGTTTCTTACCTAATTCAAAATCGATCAGTAAAAGTCGACAAGCTTATAATGTAATGACAAATAACA
>BQNB010115156.1:5814-21614 GCA_026074375.1 Tanacetum coccineum
ACACAAAACACAAATACAAGCATATTTTTGCTATTTTTGGTCTGTTTTGGGTTTAATTGGGTTATTTTAAGTACAAACGGATATGTGTATTTTACACTTATCAATGTGCCTTACAGACAAAACTGCTAGATTTGACAGACCAAGACATCTAGTGCTTCAGATACTTTGGGGTATCATTCATCGCTCCAACATCGACTACGCTGAAAGAATTTGGGAAGAGTTTGTTCAATCCATACAGACGTTTCTCACTGACAGGAAGAATCTAGCTATGGCTGCACGTGGAAAGAAGAAGACCGCTCATCTGCTCATTCCAAGTGTCAAGTTCACTAAACTGATCATCCATCATCTGAGAACCAAGCACAACATTTACCCAAGGACTGGTTTGCCTCTTCACTACTCACATGAGGAAAGCATTCTGAACACTCTCAGGCCTGTTGAAAAGGATGGTAGAGAAATATTTGGCATACCGATACCTGATGCTCTACTCACTGATAAAATTAAAGGAGCACCCTACTACGACGACTACCAAGAGCATGTTGCCAAGTATCAACAATTTCTGGATGCAGAACGTGGCAAGGCATAGGAAGGAGGAGCAACAAAGTCTTCTGATGCTACCAAGGTCACTAAACCCAAGGCAGCTAAGGTTACTAAACCCGCTGGTGACAAGGCATCAAAGCCCACCGCTACTCAACCACCTAAACCTAAACCAGCATCCACTCAACCATCAAAAGTTGTTCAAGAAAATAAACAAAGACTGGTTAAGGAAACTCCTGATGAACCCTCACTAGCAAAAAGATCAGAGAGTGGACTAGTGGGAAAAAGACGCAAGCCAAAAAGTCCACTCAAGTTGGTTAATGAGCCCAGTGATGAAGGTGTTCCTGTTGAGGAACCTGCCCATACTGATGAAGAAGCAGATCTTCAATGGGCCCTAGAACTAAGTCTAAAGGAACAAGCAGAACGAACCCAAGGACCAGCTCGTCTGGTGGTATTGAGGGAGCCTGTCTTTGGGAAACATTAATCGCTTCCAGAGGCACAAGGAAAGGGGAAAGAGAAAGTTGTTGATGAACAAGCTGCTCACAATATACTCACCCTTCAGACTCCAACGAAGAAGAGCCCTATAGATCAATTTATCTTTCAAAGGTACCCTCCTATGCCCACTGAACCCACTGGACATGCTGACTCACCTTCCTTAGATACTGAGCTAGCTCTGACTGTCAGTGAAACGAAATCAGATAAGGAAGTGCATGTGTTCAATACTGGAGATCAAGATGAAGGCCAGGCTGGACCAAACCTTGGTGAACAAGATAAAGGCCAAGCTGGACCAAACCCTGGTATACAAGATAAAGGCCAGGCTAGATCAAACCCTGGTGATGCTGCAGAGTCTTAACCTCAACCAAGTCATGGGGTTCATGCTGGACCAAACCGTGAACACATGGACTTAGAGGCCACTGATGCTTCATCTCAGCAAAAACCAGAGCAAATGGATGAGGAGTTTACCATAACTGCTTACCCAAATGTTCAGGAGAACCTTAAACTGCCAACTGAAGATCAGGTAATTCTAGAAGGACCTGTAAGCTCCACGAGAACCCTGTCTTCTCTGCAAAAACTTGATAAAGATCTCAGCTTCACTGATTAGTTTTTCGTGGAGAAGCCACATGAAGAAGAATCAGGGAAAACGACTACTCCCATCATTGAATGATTCTACCTAAATTAGACATAGTTGATCAGGCTATGAATAATTGAGGTCGGATGATGCAATGCTCAGACTATTCACTTCCTATCGCGTTCGGCATTTTACGAAAAGGTTATATTCTTGGTTATAGTTGCAGTTTTTAGTTTTTTTAATACTCTACATTCTCTATAACCTTACAGCTCTAATACCAATTCTGTCACACCCTGCTAAAGTAGAAACATGAGATGTAACAAGCAAGGGACAAGCATAAGATAATAGAACATGCCATTATTTAAAAAAAAGAAAACATCACGTCATTACAAAGTTATCTTAGCCAACATTAGCAAATAGTACATAATTCAATAATTTAAAACAACATAGTCTTGATAATGTGAGAAAATAGATTTAAAAGCATGAGACTCCTTATGCAAATGCCTTCGTACAAATACTATTGTTGATCACCTAAAATGCATGAGAAGATGCGTCAACTATGAAAATAGTTGATGAGTACACAGGTTTAAAATGAACAAGGAAAATATGTTTTTAAAAGAGAGTTTGTAAGTCAAAATAAATATACTTTTCTCATCTCGTTACGAGTCCCGCCCATACAAAACTCGTAAGAATATGGGTTTACAAATAATAACAATATATATACATATAATTTACGAATAAACATGTCATGTAGTCAAAATATACTTGGTTTCAATTTTTAGGCCTCTAAGACTTTTACGCCTAATAAGGCTTGGTAAATCAGTGTTGAGTCTCTTATGTCTTATTCAGTAATATGCATTCGTAACATGGGAAAGAGAGGCTGACCGACCTCTAAATAGCGCTATCCATACTACCTACTGTTTTGTCTTGACAAGCCTACACTAAGTGCATCTTGTTCATAAAGTAACATGTCACAAAGAAACATTGCTCGAAATAGACAAACATAATAGTAATGATACACTAATGCCTTAGCACGATATACATATATATAATATATTAGATAGATAATATATACTATATATATAACGTATTATATATACGCTGATATAAATACGTATATAGAGCCTACCCCCGTATAGATAAATACGTCCTATATATACGTATATATATAGATATATATATATATATAATATAAGAAAAAATATAACTAATAATAGTACGTATATAATATAATAGTATACGTATATATAATATATATATAACGTATATATATTATATATATAATACGTATATAATAATATATAATATATACGTAATATAGATATATATATATATATATATAGATATATATATATATATATATATATATATATACGTATATATATAACGTATATATGATGCGTAAAAAAAAAAAAAATAATATATCGTAATAAACTATATATAACGTATATATATACGTATATAGATATATAACTAATATATACGTTATATATATATATATAATATACGTGAATATATATATATATATATATATATAGATTATATATAATATATATATACACACATACATTATACGTATATACGTTATATATATATATATATATATATATATATATATATATATATATATATATATATATACGTATATACGTATATATATACGTATATACGTATATATATACGTATATATATACGTATATACGTATATATATACGTATATACGTATATATATACGTATATACATATATATATACGTATACGTATATATATACGTATATATACGTATATATATACGTATATACGTATATATATATATATATATATATATATATATATATATATATATATATATATATATATATATATATAAATATATATATATATATATATATATATATAATACACACGTATATAAACACGTAAATATACGTATAAATATTAATACTAAACGTATATATATGTAATATATACGTTTTTGATATATTACGTATATATATATATATTAAGCGTATATATATATATATATAATATATATAAATATATGTATATATGTAAATATATATATATATATATATATATATATATATATATATATATATATACGTATATATATACGTATATATATATATATATATACGTATATATATATATATATACGTATATATATATATATATATACGTATATATATATATATATATATATATACGTATATATATATATATACGTATACGTGTATCAAATATAGACTATATATATATATAGATACATATAATACGTATATATATAATAATTACACACGTTACGTATATATATATATAATATATAAATATATATATATATATATATATATATATATATATATATATATATAAAGATATATATGTATATAGACGTGTATATAATATGTAAAGTACGTATATAACGTACGTAGTTCTAACGTACGCCACGTGTCTAGCACGTGTCTACGTACGCACGTGTCTACGTACGTACGTGTCTACGTACGTACATATATATATACACACACACACACACACACACACACACACACACACACACAACACACATATATATATATCTATATATATATATATCTAAATAAATAAATTGTATATATCAATGTTGTATATATATATATATACATATATATATATATATATACATATATATATTTATGTTCATGTGGTCAACACTCTTAACATGGTAAACAATAGGCACCAATGATTATCTGACAAATGGAATTTAATGATTAACTCTAAAGCAAAATGATAAACTAAATAAAAGGGTAATATGGGCATTTCAGGTATCTTTAATTTATATACTGAAATATTCGAGTGAAACTTCTCATTTCCATTTATTATTCCCCAGGCCCTAACCCTCTCTCTTTCACTATTATGCCGCCTCTCTCTTCGGCAACCGGATCTGCCGGATTTGCATCTACGGCTTGAGCCCAAAATGTTTTATAGATCGACGATTTGTATCGATTTGGGTGGTCATGTACCAACTTATTTCGTTTGCTACTACATGTGCCGGCACACTTCAATTTTTCCGTCAACACTTCATAACCAATTTACAAGTGTTTGTTTAGATCTTATGGTTTATGTTAAAGTTATAAATGATGTTCAAAATCTCTTGACGTAGGAAGTTTGCGATTTAACTTTGTTATCATTTAGTTTTTTATGAGTCACGTTCAGGTAAAGAGTTTTTTTTTCAAATTCGTGTTTTGTTTGGATTATTTTGTGCACCAAAATATCTTCTTTGTGTATTATAGTCAAAATTGTGTATCTGTTTATCAATTTTTTGTTCATAGCGTATAGTTACCTTAAATTCAGTAAGATTGTTGTTTCAATTTGTTTTTATTCACGAGTGGGAAGCCGCGAAGCTTTGGTAAGATTGGTGTTTCTATTTGTGATAGGAACCGGGTGGTGAAGCCATCTCAATATGTGTTCTTTTATTCGATTTGTGTATACAAGATCCGAATCATCTCAACAAATTTGTTTCTTTATCAGCCTTTATATTTTTGCAGATTTGGTTGTGTTTTTCCTTGTTTAAACACAAGGTGTTTGTGTTATACATGAGGTATTTATGTATCAATAGTTTAATAGGAATCTTGTATTTTTTTAAACTCGTTTATCAATTTTAGTATAAGTACCAGTAGTTGCAAAATTGTTTTTGTATCAGTTGGGGTTGTGATACAATTAGTTGGGGTTGTGACACACTTACTATTTTTAGGTTTTTATTTATAGTCACTGATTATTACATGTATCGTTATTGTTATAAAAGTTGAGGGTTTATCGTTTATGTATCAAATGGTAGTTTTCGATGCTATTATATCAACTATGAAGATCTATAGTTTGTGTGTTACAAAACTTTTATAAAAGAGGTATGGATTTTTGTATAATTTGCCTACAACAGTTTCCACTTTGTTATTTTGTTTGGCTTGAAATTATAGTTATTTATCAATTTCGTAAATTTAAATGTTATGCATCAGTTAAAATATTTAATTTAGACTTTAAATTAAGTTTATAAATGTATGCAGGGCTTTTAAAATGTTTAGGTGGTGCTTGGTAATGCTAATTGACATTGTTTCTATGTTGGTTGCGTCTCGCCATTTTGATACAATAGATATAGTAAAGTAGTTGTAAAAGGAATAAATGTTCCCCGTGCTTATAACGCGTTGATTCCATCGGACATTCGTTTGCACAGGTGAGGAACAATAGATAAAGATATAATATGTATCTTATATCTTTACTCGTCTTATGTAGAGGTAAGTATATTTGAATTGATGGAGCTAAAATTCAACCCATTTGGATTGATTTTAGAGTAGATGACACTTAACTAATGTTTTATTGCAGATTTCGTATATACAGGGTCAGGGAAAACAACTAGATGTTTACTGTTGATGCTAATGGTAAACGGAATGTCAAATGTAACATGTAGTCAAAGAGTTTGATATGTCTTTGTCTGCTAAATTTGAAAAAGAAAAATTATAACATTCCGTATTTGAGGTCACTATTTATCTAATACTTTATCTCTATTTTCATTTTTAAGCAAAGTTATTAATTTTACGTTTACCCGATTTAGTAAGATTTTCTCGTTTTTAGCTTTGCCGGAGCCGTGTTTAGAAATCTATTCCGTCTTCGTGCCTCAAGAGGTATAATAATCTTATAATATTCCCCGATGATTATAATTTTCATCCTTTACATTTTCCGTTGTGTTTCGCGTTTACGTAAATTCTTGCTTAAAACTCACGTTTTCACCTTAAAACATTACCTTTTCTTAATTAAACTTACACAATACTAAAATTAAACCTTATAAACTAAAAATAAAAATAATAAAAAAAATATATTATTTTTCTCACACACACCAAGGCCTAGGCCGGTTATACAAGCACACACTCAACCACTTTTCCTTTTTCAACTTTCTATAACACAATCATTTTTTCATTTCTCTATACATGCAAGTCTTTTCCCATTTCACCTAGTTCAAGTTTCTCTCTTCTTCTTTGGTCCCCATTGCTGCCGAATTTACCTACACCACCACCATCATCATACAAAATTTCTCATCTCATTTTTATCCTCTTAACACCATCCATAAGTCTCTTGCAAAGTTTGGTGCAATTTCATGAAGATTTAAAGGAGTTTAGGGCTTGTTTTCTTGGGTTTTCTTGAAGCTTTTGATTGGGGTTTTCTTGGGGAGATTCTTGGTGATATTTAGGAAGCTTATAAGCTTGGTAACCTTGGGTTTCATTGGTTCGAATTCAGCCCCTCAAGAGAAGGGTGTTCTTGTTTGATTCACTAGCCTAAATCTCTCTTTTTGTAAGCCCTAATCTTTCTTTTGTTAGTTTTATCTTTTTATTTTCTTGTGAGTCTTTAATGCGTTTAAATCACATGAACTGGGCATGTTTAATGTTCTTGTTAATATATATGTGACTTTATGACTTGGGGTGTTTAGGGTTAAAATGCATTGATATGGGTAAGATGATGATTAAAAAGAAGTTTATAAAAGTTTTAAGTTGAAATAAAGGGACTGTTTTGAAAACAGTAGCTAAAACGTATCATAGCTCTAAAAAATTTAGGCTTGGGGTCTGTGATTAATAATTTCAAGGTAGTTATATATATGTCTCAAGCTATAATGAGATAGTTGGATTAATAAACCAACTCTCGGATGAGGGGATATAGGTCAAAATCGTACAATAGAGTCAAATCCTGGACATGTGTTTAGAATACGAGTTAAAATCCAAATTTTTGCCATAAAATAATAGATCTTTTTTATTGGGACAGTAGTAGACATCATAAGGAAACCATAGCCTTTGACCTCACCTTCATTTCTATCTTGGTTTGGGATTTATGGCCATTTTGGTAAAGGGTAAAAATTTTACTATACTTTTGTTTAGGATAAACCTAGGGTAAATAGTTTTTTCACATAGCTAATGAAACTTTTATAGGTTATGAGGCTGGATGTTTGGAAAACTAGACTCAAATAAGCTTTCCCGGGTAAAAAAGCCTCATTATAGTAACATTCGTGAGCTAGGGATAGGAGATATGAGTCATGAAGTCAAGTTAAATTCAGAAACCTAGTTTTTACGTCTAGTCAACAATGTAAAAAACGTATCGTACACCGTGATAAAATAAAAATAAAGTCGAATCTCGTAGATGTCATTTTTCCTTTATAATACCAGGTCACAAGTTCATTTTAGGGTTAAAAGGACTTGGGAAGTTCTAAGAAAATGCCATAACTTATCTCGGAAACATATCTCATGATCATATGTTTAATTTTTACGTATTGTTACTTTCTACGTACTAAGTCGCGTCACTCCTATAGGTTGTCGGTGATTGTTGGTGATCTCTCTCGGTCTATATACTCAGCTTCTCGATCTTCATCGCTTATTGACTTTAAGGTGAGGGTTCATAGCCTCGCTTTTCAAGTATTTTTCTTAAACCCCGCGAGGGAGATGCATGCTAGTTTTTATAAAACGAACACAAGTAGTTTTCTTCTTGTATGCTTGGACCCGTATGTGGATATATGTTGTTGCTTGAGTAGCTTTCGTCATAAGACCCCCAATCTGGAGCGTCACTACCTATGAAGGGTAGGCCGCTTTACAATTAAATAGCGCTATGGGCTTGACAACCCGGTTCGGTTTTTGGGAAGTTTGAATCCGGGAAAGTGAGCACTCCTAATGTACGGACATATTGTATGGAGATTTAAGTAGGTATCTGACGAAAATACCTAGCCTGGGGGCATTCATTGTATTATTAATTGATTATGGATTTTGTCAATGGGACTCGGTACTATTTTTTGTCGCGATGTCAATGCAACTGTTGGTTATTGATCAACAAGTCTATATGATGCTTATGAATATTATAATGCTTGTGTTCAACCCTTTTTCAACTGTTTATTACTTATAAACCTATGAATTCACTCAACCTCGTGTTGACTTTTTAGCATGTTTCATCTCAGGTAATTAAAGTCCGCAGACTTGGAGGCAATAAAGAGGAGGATTCACGCTAAGTTTTTTTTGCATTATTTTAAAAATCCATTACTTAAATTAAAAACAAATTTTAGTTTGTTTATATTCAACTGTTATGATGTATGGTAACGATCTCTTGGGACTACGCTTTTGAACTCTGAATGAAAATAATGGAATGGTTGTTTGTTTTAAAACGTCTCTTTGAGTCGTTCTTTATATCTTGCGACTATTGTACTTTTATTTAACACTCAAATTGTTGGTTCCGCTGCGTGTAAATTTGGGGGTGTTAAAGATTGGTATCAAAGCCAGGTTATAGAGAACTAGGTTGTTTTCAAAACCTAAACTATAACTTTATTTTTTTAAATTTTAACGCGCAAATTCCTCATGATGCCGGCCAAGTCGTTCTTGCAATTACGTTTCTAGTATTATATATTGCGGGTGTATTATCACTAAGTATTTATTAATAAATACTATGATATATATGTCGAGATATATATTGATTATTAAACTTTACATATTAAAGTTTTATCATACTTTGATAGTCTCATATCTAATGTATTGCATACATTCATATTTGTATACATTCATATTTTCATACATTCATATATTTTGCATACATTCGTACTTTGCATAAATTTTATTAAATATAGTGACCTTATACGTATCCCTCGTACTTTACAAAAACAATGTGATTGGTTTATGAAAAGAAAGTACATAAATATAAGCTTGGTTTTGTTTGTTAAATGCATGGCCATTTGATAATAGACTGTGATTTCTCATGATCCAAAAGAGTATTTGAACTCAGGGCTTTTGAGTGATGGGCAATACTGGGGAAGGAGGGTAGTCAAACCAGTTGGGATTATGGGCAAAGGGTTTTAATTCACCAAAAACGTTAAAATATTTGAAATACCCTCATGCAATAGGTCTTTAACCCACATGCAAGTACCATAACCAAGTACAGGTTTAGTTAATACTGTTAGATCAAATGTTAGTACTGCTAGGTCTATTAGTATTGTTAGGTCTGTTAATACTCTTAGCCATGTTAGTACTGCTAGGCCATTGGCCTCAAAAATAGCACAATCTAATAGTGTTATTAGACCAAATAACCTAAGATTAGACATTGTAAGACCAAAAGTCTCAAACTCACCAATCAAGAGGGTCTTTAACTTCCACACCAACCAGTTTATAGACCCAAAGACTTAAAACCTGATGTGAAAACTTTTTGGGGTTTAAAAACATTGACTACTTTAGGGTCAGGGCAGTAGTTAGTAAGGGTAAGGTGGAAAATATCCTTAAGAAGGATAAATGGGTATGGAGGCCAAAGATGAATTACCAGGATCATGTGTACAAATATAATGGCTCTTACATGCTCAAGAAATTTGAGTATGTAGACCCAAAAGGGATTTCCAAGTCAGTAATGTCTTGGCTACCAAAGCTTATCGTTCATACTATGAAGATTTCATAGTGATCTCCTCAAGAGTAAAATATACGGTTGGGATAAAGGTATAATCAAAAATGCTAATTTACGATCTTAGTTGATGTTTACTTTTGTAGATGAACTTAAGTTTAATCATTTCTCTGTCTCATTATAGGTGTTGTGACAAGGAAAAATAGTGTCTTTTTTACTGAGTTGAATGCCTTATTACCTTGTCTCTAGCTTTTTAAGCTTCTTGATGAAGTCAAGTTGTTACGGAGAGTCTCCTATGAAAAGATTAATGTGTACTGCTAGATATAAAGAAAATTGTTCCTTCTAGGAGGGGGTATAACTTGTTTTATATGCAAAATGCAACAGCCGACAGTATGAGTCTAAAACAAATAACATTATGGCACAGAAGAATTAGGTCATGTATAATTTCAAAAATATAAATAAATTGTTAAAGGTCAATAGTTATGGTTTACCTTCAAAACGTTTTTGTAATGACCCACTTGTGTTGCCTGTAGATGGGGGTAAGCAACATAAGTCCTATTAGGCACAAATTGTTAGATAGAATATCAGGGAATAGCTCTAGAATTACTTCTTTTTTCGGACTTATTTGGACCTGTCTCATATAGTAAAGCATCAACAAGGAAAAAAGGTTTACTGCTTGGTTGTGA
Source organism: Tanacetum coccineum (assembly GCA_026074375.1). Classification (NCBI taxonomy): domain Eukaryota; kingdom Viridiplantae; phylum Streptophyta; class Magnoliopsida; order Asterales; family Asteraceae; genus Tanacetum; species Tanacetum coccineum. The sequence continues at coordinate 16,480 of BQNB010115156.1, forward strand.
ATGATTGATTTCAACAGATAATTAGTTGGGGATTTATTTTTCTATAGCACAAAGGATGAATGAAACATCTAAAAGCCTTTTGTAATCTCTTCATAGGCTTTAGAAAAACCAATTGATATCATAATGTTTAAATTCATTAGATGTGATAATGGGCAAAGTTTAGAACTATGTCTATGAATGATTATGTGCTAAGAAAGGAATCAAAGGGCTTTAGTGTAGCTAGAACTTTACATCAAGAATGGTATTTGTGTTTGCAGTAAGAAAGGGAAAAAAACAGGACCCTTATTGAGGCAGAGCTGTGAACTATGTTAGCAGACTCACTTTTTGCTATCCCTTTTGGGCAGAGACATTTAATACTGCTTGCTATGTACTGAATTAATGGTGTTATTAGTGACCAAACCTCAAATTAAGACACCTTATGAAACTATTAATATGGTAAACTCACCTCAGTGTTATTTTATGAAGACCTTTTGGGTTGCCCCTTGACTATTTTTGAACACCTTAGATTTACTTAGGCAAATTTGATGGGAAATCTGATGAAGGTTTAGTTGCTTGGTACTGTTCCTCTAGGTAAAGCCTTTAGAGTATACAACAAATAAATGGATCCAAAGGGGTAGATAGTATAGACTGTAGAAGAGAATCGGCATAATGAATTTTTCTTGAAGATCAACTTATGTCGGCAGGGAACTGTCCAAACTTGGATGTTGGATCTTGATTTTTTCTCACCAATTCATGAATTTTATATTCCTAGTTAGTGTAGATAATCAGAGGTTTATTGTGGAGGCAGGTACACAATGATTCTTTTGTTGGAGGTTTATCAGGAAAGATATAAAGGACCTACTCAGGTAATAATACTGCTTCCACTACAACCTCATAGGATCAAGGATTCCAATACAGGGATGTTGTTCAGGTGCTACAAGTACTAACCTTTTGCAAATGATTCTCTAGACAAGGATATACAAGATTCAGAAGATGTTATTGATAAGGAAGAACAACATCAGATGCCAGAAGATGAACAAGTCTGGCAAGATGAACATGAGATGATGGTTACTCAAGAATTGGTGCTTAATGCTTATGAATACTTGGATCCCTAAGATATACTAATTCTCTTACCTTTTGTGTAGGGCAATCCAGAGATCTTGTTACGGGATCATGCAGTAGTAGATAGTGGTTGCTCTAGCCATATGACTGGCAACAAAGCTTATCTTTCAGACTATGAAGATTTTAACGGAGGCTTTGTGGCTTTGGGAAGTGATCCCAAAGGAGGTAAAATAATGGGTAAAGTGCTCCTACAGGTGCAAATACTTGTAAATCATCATTTGTCTATCTTGGAGGCAAAATACCTATTGATGCATTTACTCTCCCTAATGCTGATTTACCCATTGATCCAAATATGCCTGACTTGGAAGATGCTTCTGATACTCTCCCAAATGATGGAATATTCAATGGAGCTTATGATGATGATGAAGATGTGGGTGCAATGGCTGATTTTAACAACATGGATAACACCATTGCTGCCAGTCCTATTCCCACACTTAGAATTCATAAGGATCATCCAAAAGGACAAATTCTAGGAGATCCTACATCAACAGTTCAAACAAGAGGGAAGATTGCCTTGGTAAGTTACATTCACAAACAGATCAGAACAAATCACAAGGATGATCAGAACGGTTTGTTTGCATGTTTTCTCTCTCAAGAAGAACCCAATACTATATCACAAGCCTTACAAGATGAAAGCTGGGTTGAAGCAATGCAAGAAGAATTGCTTCAGTTCAAACTACAGAAGGTTTGGGTACTTGTTGATTTGCCATATGGGAAAAAGGTAATTGGCACAAAGTGGGTCTTCAGGAATAAGAGGGATGAGAGAAGTATTGTTGTGAAAAACAAAGCACGGCTTGTAGCACAAGGGTTTAGACAGGAGGAAGGTATAGATTATGATGAGGTTTTTGCACCTGTTGCCAGAATTGAGGCAATTAGGTTATTTTTAGCCTTTGCATCATACATGGGATTTACTGTCTACCAAATGGATGTTAAAAGTGCATTTCTCTATGGCACTATTGAGAAGAGGTGTATGTTCCATCAACCTCCAGGCTTTGTTGATCCTGCTCATCCAAACAAAGTCTATAAGGTGATCAAAGCTCTTTATGGTCTACATCAAGCTCCTAGAGCTTGGTATGAGATACTTTCTTCTTTTCTGATGGAAAATGGTTTCAGAAGAGGTACCATAGACAAAACATTATTTATCAAGAAGAAAAAGTATGACATTATGTTAATCCAAGTGACATTATGTTAATCCAAGTGTATGTGGATGACATTATTTTTGGTTTTACAAAGAAGTCTATGTGTATAGAGTTTGAAGACTGTATGCACAAAAGATTCCAAATGAGCTCCATGGGTGAACTCACTTTCTTTTTGGGACTTTAAGTGAAGCAACAACCTGATGGAATCTTTATTAGTCAGGATAAGTATGTAGCTGACATCTTAAAGAAGTTTGATTTTTTGTCCATCAGAACAGCTACTACTCCTATTGAGTCTAATAAACCACTGGTCAAGGATGAAGATGGTGTAGATGTAGATGTACATGTCTACAGGTCTATGATTGGCTCTCTAATGTATTTGACTGCATCAAGGCCAGACATCATGTTTGCTGTTTGTGCCTGTGCTAGATTTTAAGTCACTCCAAAAGCCTCACACTTAAATGCAGTAAAAAGGATTTTTAGGTACCTCAAACATTAACCCAAATTAGGTTTATGGTATCCTAGGGATTCACCTTTTGAACTTGAAGCTTACTCAGATAGTGATTATGGAGGAGCCAGCCTTGACAGAAAATCAACAACAGGTGGATGTCAATTTCTTGGAAGAAGATTGATATCTTGGCAATGCAAGAAGCAGACTATTGTGGCAAATTCTACTACTGAGGCAGAATATGTTGCAGGGAAGATGCGAGCTGTTGTGGGCAAGTAATTTGTGGATACAGAATCAGATGATGGATATGTTTTCATTTCATGAATACCCAAAAATCCATTTGATAAGATGAGCACTTAAGTGTTATCAAGAAATCCTGTTTGCTCATTCATGGACCAAGCATATTGAGATTTCGTTTCCATTTATAGAGATTTGTATGAGAGAGACTGATAGTGGTTATCCAAATTCAACATATTTAACGTTGCAGGACTTCTCACAAAGGATTTGATGTCACAAGATTTAACTTTTTGGTGGTTAGCATTGGATTATTGAATCTGTAGCTACAAATTGAGGGGAGACAAGATGATTTGGTGTACAGTTTGTATAGAATGTTATCTGAGCAGACAGATTTTGTCAATGGTGATGTCTTTCATTTAGTTATTTGGGTTCTAGAGAGTCACTAGAGAGAGATATGGATGGTACTGCAGAGTTTTTATTGTCAAACTTGTTCAATTTTTGGTTAACAAAAGTTAGTACCGACAGACAAAGTTTGTACCGCTATAAAGCCGTTAGACAAAATACCGGTAGGGATCTAGAGTGTAATTTTTGGCGGTTTCTTCATCATTGGGGATGCTACTACTATAAATACCCATCTCAATTAAACAATTGATCCTTCTTCGCTCTCTTAATCGATTTCAATTGACAAACCCTAATTCTTCATCATCGACGATTACCAAAATCAAATCAACGATGGCTAGTTTGGAATTCTGTTCTAAGCACAATATGGTGGCCTATTTGGAAAAGACGGATGGGAATACAGAGTTTCATCAGATTATGGACTTTCTCACATGCAGTTCAATTTATTATGCACTCACTGTAAGTCTCATAGTCTCAACTTCGTTTGTTGAACAGTTTTGGACGACTGCTAAGTCTAGAACAGTCAACAACATTAGTTATATAGATGCCACAGTTGCTGGAAAGCCTGTGACTATCTCAGAGGCATCAATAAGAAGTGATCTTCTTTTTGATGATGCTGATGGGATAGATTCTTTGAATAATCAGGCTATATTTGATAATATTCAGCTAATGGGGTATGAGGGAGACCTGAATACTTTAACTTTTAACAAAGCCCTCTTTTCACCCCAATGGAAATTTCTTTTTCATACCATGAATCATTGTATTAGTTCTAAAAGCACCTCTTGGGATCAAATTCCCACTAATATTGCCACGGCAGTAATTTGTTTAGCCACTAATCAGAAATATAAAATTTCAAAATTAGTTTTTAGTGGCATGATTTACAAATCTTTTTGAGCAATCAGTTAAAAGATGTACCTGTCCCCTTGGACCACTTTCCAGTCCCAACCCTAACTAAAAAGGTCTTGACATTTATGGTTAAAAGGGGTAAGAATTTTTCAGGGAAGGTTACACCTTTATTTGATTTTATGGTGGTTCAACAAACAAAGGATGAGGGCGAGGCTTCAGAAAGACCATCTGATTCCCAACCCATACCCTCTCCTCCTCACCCAAGTGAAGACCAACCTCAGACACAGACTGCCCCTTCTCCTAGACCTTCTCCTTCTATAGTTGTTCCTGATCCAGAGGGTTCTGGTGGGAATCATGGAGGTCAGTCATCCAATGATGCATCCCTATCAGGGAATGAGGATGGTCTGACACTCCAAAGTGTATATGACCTTTATGTGTCTTTATGCAAACAGGTCACAGCTCAGGCTAAAGAAATGAAAGCTTTGAAGGCTCATGTCATGAAGTTAAAGAAAGGAGTCAAACCACTTATCACACATCACAAAGCCTGGATGAAGACAAGATTGGCAAGGAAGACTTATCTGAAGAGAAAGGGGGTACACAAGGAGTATGTATCCAAACAGGGGAGGAAATCTATCAAAAATTTCAAGGGTGAACCATCTGTGCATAAAGATCCATCCTTTGATGATCTTGATGATTTTTAGATGTGGATGATACATTGGACTATATGGAGACTGGGGATGATCAAAATGAGGGGAGGATAAGCTCTGTGGTGTTAGAAGAGAAGGAAAGTGCAAATAAGGAAGTAAGTACTGAAGCTCCTGTTAGTACTGACAAGCAAGATGGAGATACCGACAGTATAAAAGTTAGCACCGATAGACAAGTTGAAGGTACTGCTGATCAAAATGAAGGGAAAAGTGCTACTCAAACAGCTCCAACAGTGACTTCAACACCTACTCCAACAACACCTA
>BQNB010115159.1:0-21614 GCA_026074375.1 Tanacetum coccineum
AACATCATATTCATAAGTATTTGTGGTCTAAATGACCCATGAACACATACTCTACGAGGGTTACTAAACATCCCGTTTTAACCCACTTTTAAATATAACTTACAAAACCATTACTTTCAAGACTAAGACTTGCACTTGACCATTCAACAAAAACGTTTGACACATGACGACAACCTTATTACAACACTTTATGAACATACTCTTGGGGGTTCAACATGATGGAGCTCGTTATCTATACTAAGCTCCTAAGCACATCTTTATCTACTTTCATTCCTTACTTTCGTAGCTTGCGCCACTCTTTGCGAGACATTACCTTCTTCACCTTGTACCTACAAAACATTGACATCTATATGGGTAAGCGATAACGCTTAGTAAGTAATTGGATAATACATGATTAACACTTAAATCATCACATTAACAATATGAGGGCTTAACAACAAGTCCAACATTAAACCACTTATCCTTGCATACTAATGCTATAACAAAACAAATATACTATAACACATAGAAGCCTTAGCACATACCTTAATCCTTCCATAATCCTTAGCTAGTTCTATAACATCCAACTATCAAGTCTCTTAATTCGTCACACTTTCTAAGAAACTACAACCTACCTTAACACTTTCATTCATAATCACATAACATAATAATTTTCATGTTAAGCACATAGTAACCAAGTTACTTACCTCACATCCAAGCTAGAATTATCATGAACATCATCTTCATCATCTCTTGACTCCTAAACCATAATCATCATACATCATAAATACTTTATATATACACTTAACAATTATAGGGTTCATATAATTCATTAACATACCCTTCCTCATTTCTTAACATCATATGATCACATCTTAATCATATGATGAAAATCCCTAATTTTACTAATTTGACATTATATAGCTTATCCCATTATCATTATTACTTTAATTTTTGATTAAGAACCTTAATTACCCAAAACCCTAATTTTCCTCAAGAACCATAATTCTTAAATTACCAAATTAAACTAGAATTGGGAGTAACTTACTTGTAGGATCATTATTATCAACTTATATCATGAATTAGGACTTCAATTCATACCTAATTGATCACTTAAGTCACTTTGGATTTCCATCCTGTTTCTCTTGGTTCAACATACACAGGAACACCATCACACTTCTAGAACATTTTGGATAAAATGGAATTATCCATACATTTGTTGGGTGGAAGTTTGCCTATATGGCAAGAATGATCCCTTAAGTCTTATTTCCCTTAATTTGATCACATTAACTAATATAGCTGATGAGGTATCATTTTATACACTTTTTCGGGGTTGTTTAACCCCTAAAATCGTGTATTTTTGCCCAAAATAGGTACTTAATCGTTCCTTTTTAGGTATTTCTCATTTGGAATACATCTGGATGAATTACACGTGACTTGGTCTCATTTGGAGAAGAAACAAACGAGATTGCGAACCAACACCAAGACTCTTGAAGATTTGTGCTCACAGAGCCTGGAGACGGCGTCACAAGCTATACACGCGTCGTCACAACTCATCAAGTGACGGCGTCACATCATTTCATGACGGCGTCAGCCCGCACCGACTCAAACGCAGATCTAGAAGATTCTTCTTACGATGGCATCACGACTAAAACGCGACGCCGTCGCATCGTTTTTCCTATATATACAAACCCGAATTTAGGGTTTTGAGTGTGTAACTTTAGAATAAAAAGAGGGTACGAACCCTAGTTCGTTTAGCAGCTGTAGGAGACGATTTTAGGGCCTAAAAACCCTATTGTACCTCTTCCAATTCATGTTTTAATCAAGTAAGGTTTACTTAATCATTCAATATGTCTATGTGTTGTTTGATTTATTGTTCTTGCTTTATCTTTAACATGCTTGGCTAAACCTCCTATTGTGTTTATTTATGATTGTATGAAACCTAGAATGTAGATCTTAGTGGTGTTGCTTCTTGTGATGGATGTGCACGTTAGGTCTTAGAAAACCAGCTTTTGTCTGCATCGCTGTTGATATGTCTAGGAAAACGTGATTGTGTAGAAAGGATACCATCGGGTAATAGTCTTCATACTACCTTGCCCCCTAATATGGTTGATCCACTCTTAATATATTTCACATGCACTTAGTGTACTCCTAGGGGCCGTGTAATAGTCTTCACACTACCTTACCTGTGCGTTGCTCTAGCGGCATACTAAGTAGACGGCGGATTCTTGTAATTCGTTCATGCTTTAGGAAATAGTTACATAGATCATCACAAGTGTGACAAGGCAACAACACTAGGAGAAGCAATCTAGGGAGTAATACATGATTAAATAAACACAGTCTTTTATCTTATTATTATCACAAGTAGCTTAGTTAATATTTAGTTTAAACAGCTAAAACTAAACCTCTCTCTAATTATATGATTTACTTGCTTTCCATAAAATATAAAAATACAAAAATAATCTTCTCTCAACCCTTAGAATTATGTTAGACCGTGATCAAGCCTTCCCAACCTATTCCTCGAGTGAACGACAAACAACCTAGAGTCTTGCCTATACTACACTACAACGATTAGGTGTACTGCCTAGGGAGTTGTAAAACTTCTCGTATAGAAGTCCTACGACGGCCGCACATCACTTTTCTTCATCAGTCAATTCTTCTTGCTCTTGAGCTTGCAGTCTTTGAGCCAACTAATAATCAACATCAACCTTAGCTTGAATATCATCCCATTCTTTAGTTAAGGCAACATTGGCTTCATCTTTCTTCTTTGTAAGTCTCTCATCTTCATCAAACTCAGCTTGTAATTTTGCACCAATTTCTTCATCAAGCCTGACTAGATCTTTCTTTTTTATAGACTTTACAGCTTCTTCTACCATTATTCCTTTGCCTTTGTCCTGAACTTTTGCCTGTGATGGTTGTGAATAAATTGTTGTTGTTGTAGATGTATCCATCTCAGTAATGACAATTCCTTTCTTTGGAGTTGGAATTGTAGTAGTTGTTGTAGTTGTAGCAGCACAAACCTTTATACTAGCAGCACTAACTAGTACATTTAGTTCTTCTACAACATTGGCTTTTACCTTGGGTTTTACACTTTTCAAAGAAGCAAGTGCTTGAGCCAAAGTAACTTCATCAACAGTCAAATTCACATCTTTAACAGCAACATCTAGTTCTGCTAACACCTCATCCACAGTCAAAGTGTTCAAATCAAACATATCAGCATCATCTTGATCATTAACCAGGGTAATGTCTTCATCAGCATCAATAGCATTTATCCTCCCCTGTTTTGATGCATCCCCACCCAAATCTTCTTCATTACTAGAGGATTCTACCCTAGTTGTAAGACCAACTTTGTATAACCTATTAAGCCCATGAGTTCTTGACCTCTTTTTCTGTTCAAGCTTCTTGACCCTCCTCTTTAAACTAACAATCTCTTCAGCTTGTGTGGTATTTGTCTTCTCCAAATCAAGAACTCTTATTTGTAAATTGGTACATAGTTCCATCAATTCATTAAGTTTTAGACTATCCTTACCACTTTGAAGTGTGTTGCCTCTTGTGAGCAGTGGATCATTGGAAAGTTTAGATACATTCTCAAACCCAGTTTGAGCAATTGTATCCCCTATGGTTTCTTGGCGCCTGGGACCACCACCTAAAGTAGTTCCTTATGAAGCAGATTCATCAGGTGTTGCCTTGGATCGGGTCTTAATGATGTTACTACTGTCCTGCTCTGCTTCTAAGCTAGAAGCAGTAGTGGCAGCCTTCAACAAACTGTCATCCAACTCCTTATAGATAGCCTTATCTGCAACATTATCACTAGGAACACTAGACTGAGGTACCTGAGTATCCTTCTCTTTAGGCCTCCTAGGTTTTTTAGTCTTTTGAGGTTGAGAAGATGGTTGAATAAAAGTGGGTGTGTATTAGGGATCAGTGGGAATTGTTGAACCTTCACCCATTTCTTCTTGATTGTGTACCACCATTGTTGGAAATAAGGGTGTTTCCCTTCCAGAAAAAACCTTTCCCACCCATACTCATGTTTCCCAAAAATCTCTTAGTTGAAGGGTGTAACAAAAATCCTATTATGATTTTGACATCCCTTCCAGTTGCTTATCCAAAAAGACTTGTACAAACATTAGATACATAAAAAATTTGCCCACATTATCCAAGTTCTTCACCATACTTTCAAAAATAAACTTTGAAAAGTTGAACTTCTGGTTTATAGCTAAGTAAATAATTGCAGAAGCTATAGTGCTACTAAATTCATTCCATGCAGTTGTTTTTAGACTTAAGCATTGTAAAACAATATGAATAATAAATTTCCATTGTGGGGAGAAGAATGCTTTATTGAAAGTGAGTTTTTGTGAAACCTGCTCATACCCCATTATTGCAAGTTGTTCAAAGATGGTAGCATTGGGTAGACAATCAACACCTTCAGCATCTTCCAGTTGAAGATCTCTTCTCACAGTTGATTAAATTATGATTATCTTCTTCCCATCCACTAGAGCTTGTAACTGTACTTCCCCATTGATAGTTTTTTGCTTAGACATAGCCCTAACAATTAATACACTGAAGTATGATTGTACGATTAACCGTTAATGCATGCTTAATAGGGTGTGCATTCAAGAAATCCACAATTTGTTCAAACCCTTCACTTTCTGTAGGTTTAGACAAGAACGCGACCATGTTATGAGTATCAGCAAACTTTAGGGTCGTTATTGTGTTGGGTTTTGATGATGTACGATGAAATTGAGTTAGGGTTTATGATTAAAGAGTATATGAAAGAGTGAAATCGGTTAAATGAGTGACTAAAACCCTTAACCGAAATATATATGAAAATACCCTCAACAGCATTAACCATCACCAGCAGTAGTAAGTTTATGCCTAGCAGCATTAACTTTCACCAGCAGTAGTAAGTTTATGCCTACCAGCATTAACTTTTACCAGCATCCCCCCACCCCAACCAACCAACCCCCCCCCCACCCCACCCAACACCCCCAACTCCCCCCCCAACCCCCCCCCCACACCCCCCACCCCCCCACCCCCCCCCGCAACCCCCCTCATCCCCCCCACCCCCCCCCCACGCATAAGTTTTATGCCTAGTAGAATTAACTTTGAGTCACCAGTATTAACTCCAATTCCATTCTAAACACTCTATCTATTTTTAATATATTCAACTCTCTTTTTGTTTTTCAACTCACCACTTCTCTCAATTCTTTTTTTCACCAAATCACTATGTCTGTTTTTACACAGCTGTCTTTTTGTTTTTATTCTCACCAACTCTCTCTATTCGTTTTCTCACCAAAACTCTCTGTCTAGTTTCTCTAATAACCAACTTTTCCATCATCAATCTAACACTTTTCTTTGATTTTTCTACAAAATGTTAGTCCAAAAACCAAGAAAACACAAACCATAGCAATTTCTACAATTATTACAGTATTAATTATACTTAACAGTATTAAGTATAACTAACAGTAGAAACTCAGCAGTATGAAGTATAACTAACAGTACTAATTATACTTAACAGCAGAAACTTTTAATGACATGAATAACAATACTAATTCATACAAAACTCTACAAAAACATAAAGAGATAAAAGACTTTTAAGGATTTAACATTCCAATACTAGCAATTAAATATTAAAATCTACTTACATCAAAAGCTTTTGTAAGCAAATCTGTAACATTCTTGTCAGTATGGATTTTGACCATTTGAATCAATTTCTTTTCATTGCAATCTCTAATAAAATGATGTCTAATCTCTATATGCTTTGTTTTTGAATGAAAAACATGATTTTTAATTATGCAAATAGTACTGTTATTGTCAATAAAGATCTTGGTATGCATAAAATTGTACCCATAATCAAGTAATTGATTCTGAATCCAAAGCACTTGTCCACAACAACTTGAAGCAGCCACATATTCAGCTTCTGTTGTGGAATTTGCAACCACTGTTTATTTCTTGCACTGCCATGATATTAATCTACATCCAAGGAATTGACAACCTCCTGTTGTAGACTTCCTATCCAAGCTTACTCTATCGCATAATCACTATCAGTGTTAAGCTACCAAACAAAAGGAGAATCTTTTGAATATCAAAGGCTCAATTTTAGTTGACCTTTTAAGTACTTAAAAATCCTTTTTACAGCATGAAGGTGTGAAACCTTTAGATTGACTTGGTATCTAGCACAGACACACACTGCAAACATGATGTCAAGTCTTGAAGATGTAAGATACATCAATGAACCAATCATTTACCTATACATATGAACATCCACGTATTCACCATCTTCATCCTTGAGCAAAGGCTTTTGAGTTTCTATTGGTGTGCTTGCAGATTATACTTCTGTAAACCTAAATTTTTTTAAAATTTGATCAACATATTTATCTTGACTAATAAAGATGCCATCCTTCTTCTGCTGCACTGGTAATCCCAAGAAGAATGTAAGTCCTCCCATAGAACTCATCTAAAATTTCTCATGCATCAATTTTTTTAAATGCATTGGCACTACCTCCTTCTTTTGTGACCAAAGATGTATCATCTACCATAAACTTAACCAACAAAATATTACCTTTGTGCCTTTGATGAATAAGCCTGTCAATTTTCCTCTTTGGAACTCAATGTCCCAACAAATATGTCGACAGGGTTTCATACCAAGCTCTAGGAGCTTAATGTAATCCATATAGTGCTTTTTCAACCTTGTATACTCTATCAGGAAAGTATGGATCTTCAAATTCTGGTGGTTGACATACATACACCTCTTCTTCAATCTTTCCATAGAGAAAAACACTTTTTACATCCATTTGATACACCACAAAATCTTTAAATGAGGCATAAGCTAAAAATAGCCTAAATTGCTTCATTCTTTGCAATAGGAGGCAAAACTTCATCATAGTCAATCCCTTCTTCTTGTGTGTACCCTTGAACAACCAATCTTTCATCCTTTTTATTTTTGAAAACCCATTTAGAGTCTATAGCCCTTTTTCTAATTGGTAAATCCACTAAAGTCCAAACTTCTTGTAACTTGAATTGTTGAAGCTCTTTCTGTATAGCCTATATCCACTTGGATCCTTCAATGTCATGAATTACCTTTTTAGTTCACAGTGATAAAATCACGCAAACAACAGTTTTGAAGGTCTTTATGGTTTGTTCTTTGTTGAATATTACTAACATGTTTCTGTTTGTGTAACTGATTGCAAATCTCCAGTCACTTGATCAATATGATGATCTTTATGAATTCTTGTAGTTAGAATATGACTGACTTGGATTATTGTATCTAAATTGTTCATGTCAGCCTCCACACCATCATCTTCATCATCTTTTGAGGAGTCAAATATGCTATAATCTTCCAAAGCAGGCATATTTGGATCAAGTAGAAGTTTAATGCTTGTTTTTCTACCAACAACATTAACCTCATTTGTGCTAGCAGCATTAACATTGTTAGTGTTGTTAACATTATCTTCCTTCTCTTGATTAATACATTCACTTTCTTTTCTTGGATCTTCATCAACCTTCTTTCCATCATCACTTAAAGGTTTAGATCCATCATCATCAGAACTCTTTGGATTTTGGGAAAATGGTGGATCAGCAGTCCATAATGGTAGCAAAATATAATCTTTAATAGGTTCTGTCTCCTTTCTAGCTTGACCTGCATTATCACTTGCTTTTGTACCTGCAAAACCATTAGACTGTGTACCTGGCAAACAATTGCTTATATATTCATTGTTCTTGTTAGTGCATCAATATCAAATAGCCAATCTGGTCCACTACCTACAGACAATTAGGATGTATCTCACTAAACCTAATATGTCAAGTATTTCTCCACTAATCATGTTCTACTATTGAATACTCTAAAGGCTTTTACTATACAAGATACCAACAAAAAACTTCATCAGCCTGACCAATAAATTCCTAAATGATCTTGTAATAAGAATGGTAATAAAACACCCAAATGGGTCTCAATAAAACTAAAGTTGGTGTTCAACCATGAAAAATTTCATAGTGGTCTTTTATGAGGCTTAGCTTCTACACTCTATTTTGCACATAGCAAACAGTATTAACTGCTTCTGCCCAAAAAGTAGTTGGCATCTTTAGAAATCACTACATAGTTCTAGCACCTCAATTAAGTGTCCTTTTTTCTCCTCTCAGCAACTCCATTTTGTTGAGGAGTTCTAGCTACACTAAATTGTCTCAAAATACCCTTCATTTCACAAAACTGATTCATCTCTCTGTTTTTGAACTCAGTCCCATTATCACATCTAATCACCTTAACCTTGTGATCTACTAGATTTTCTATCCCAGTTATAAAGGACTTAAGAATGCCACTAGTCTCATCCTTAGTAGCTAGAAAGAAAACCCATGTAAACCTACTGTAATCATCTGTGACAACTAGGCAATACATTTTCTTCTTAAGGCTTTTTACAAATGTTGGACCAAACAAGTCCATATGCAACAAATGTAAAGGAAGACTGATTGAGTTCTCTGTTTTGGACTTATAAGAGGCTCTGTGCTGCTTTCCCTTTTGACAAGCAACACAAGTTTGATCATTTTCAAAAAGTTTAGAAGGTAAACCTCTTACAAGATTTCCCTTAACCAATTTATTCATAGTTTTAAAATTTAAGTGACCTAGCCTTCTATGCCAAAGTTTAGATTCATCAGATGTGGCTTTTGCAAAAAGGCAAGTTAAACCTCCTTTAGGAACTATGTTCTTTAAATCAACACTATACATATTGTTCTTTCTAGGAACTCTAAGTAAAACTCGACTTTCATCAATTAACTTAAAGTTTGGAGATAAAACAATACATTCAGTGTCATTAAAAAGAACACTATTCTTTTTATCATACATTTGTAAGACACTAAAGAGATTAAACTTTAACTCTCTCACAAAGTACACATTTTCAAAATCTAGATTACCAGTTTTAATGGTACATGTTCCTGTGATTTTCCCTCCTTTGGGGTTCCCCCCAAAAGCAATATATCCTTCATCTATCTCTTCATAGTCTGTAAGATAGGACATGTTCCATGTCCCGTGCCTTGAGCATCCACTATCAATCACTCCTTGATCCTGTAAATCCATTTGTGGATTACCCTTACATTAGATAAGAAAATCAGTTTCTTTTGGGACCCAAGCCATCACTGACTTGGATTTGCCTTGTGCATCAATATAATCAAACTTTTTTAGGGTGATTGATGCACTGTTGTGTTATGTTTAGAAACATGGTTCTAAAACTTTAGTCTTTGGTTTCTAAACCCAACAAGCTGAGGCCTTAACATCATTAACATTATTTCCCTTAACAGCATTAACTACTGCTTTTGGCCTAGCAGTTAAGTATTAACATTTTTACCCTAATAGTATTAAACCCCCTTTTTATTGGGGGGGGGGGAAATTAATAAATCTCACTGTTTTTTAAATGTTGTGTTCTTATGAATGGGCCTCTTAATAGTTGAATGTGCTATTTTAGAAATATATGACATTGGTCTAGCAGCATTCACTATTGTTTTTGAAATTATAGTGTGAGCAGGTGATTAATTTGTTCTAGCTGTATTAACTGTATGTTTTCTGATTTAGAAATATTTGTCTAGCAGTATTAATGGATACTAAGCCAGACTTCATTAGTACTACTCTTGGAACTATGTTCTTTTTAGCACAGGGGTGAGTCTTTTTAGCAAAGTTTTGATGATTCACCCTTTGAACATTGTTCCAAATAGGTTTTACCATCCTTTGATTTTGAAACTGTTTTTGATGGTAATTGCAATCAACTTGCAAATGATCAAAGCTTCCACACGCATAACAGGCCTTTTTAAACATCTAAAATTGCTTCTAGTCTCTGACACATTTTATTGTTCAATTTCTTTGATTGCTTCTTGGACTGTGAGTGTTTTGCCTATGTTTCTCAACTTGTTTAACAGTTTTCCTAGCAGTTTTCTCTTGTTGCTTAGGTTTGACAAACTCTATCTTAGCAATACTAGGCTTAACTATTTTCTTCTCAGTTTTAGTTTGAGACACATTTTCTTCCTTACTATCTGACACCCATTCTTTAATAATTGGGGCATCATCATTCTTCTTAACTACCTTAGATACTTCTTCATCAGACTTTTTGTTCTCAACTACAAGCTTATTAACAAACTCATCTAAACCAGTAAAAGACAAGTCAGGTGTTGGAGGCATGAAATTTCCTGTGTAGGGAGGTGGAACTGCATTATATTTTTCATAGCCTAAACCTTTCTTGCAATTATCAAACAATCTGTCAATCTATGAGCTTTGTTTGTTTAAACTTTTAAGACTCATTTTAAAATTTATCTTCATTAAAAACTTGATATGCTATCTTTTTCTTTTTGGAAGTTTTTCAGCTTCTTTTAAGCTCTGTAATAGTTATTTTCTCTATTTGAATATCCTTATTTAAGCCATATAATGTTCTCTACTCTAACAGGACTCATTCTTTTATTATAAAATTCAAGTTTTTTCTTCCACTGATTCTTACTGTTTTAAAACCTAGAACATTAAACTAGATTTCTCTAAAGTGTTCTTAATAGTTGATCATTTTGAGATTTAAGTAACTTTAACAGTTTTCATACAAGATTTCTAAACAATTTGAAGCTAATTAGTACCTCTGAGTCAGAATTTAAAGATGAGTCAGCATGAGTGCATATCGGACCTTCTCTGCCTGATGACTCCAGTCATAATCCACCAGTCATCACAATGACACAAGCTGTGGAAGTAGATGTTTCCACAGGCACACTCCTTCTTGAGCTTTCTTTGTTCTTTGTTGTCTTGATTTCTTGGAGCTTCTCACTCCCTAGCAAAATGTCCCCTCTTGTGGCAGTTGCTAGCACTCACTTAGCTTATCTAAAACAAATTAGTCTACTATTGCCATTAACAGTAAGTTCCTTCCTGTATTATTAAAAACATTTCTAGCCCTCATAGTCAACATGGCATTTGCCATCTCAAACCATCTCTTCTATGTCATAAGGTTGGAATTATGTTGCAAGTCCTCATGTGCCAAGTTGAGGAATATTTGGTTTGACTAGAAAAAATGAAACAAATAACAACATCACTCAAGTTATCAATATTTGTAGAGTAAGCAGTATTAACTTGAGTGCTAGCAGTAGTAACTCTATGAGCAGTATTAACTACTTCATTAGAGTTGCTAGTGTTGTTATTTAAAAGGAGGACAAAATGACATGCTCTGTGTGCTATGAAATTGTGCTAGACATCCCTTTAATTTGGTTTATACACTTGAGGATGTTGTAGAGACCATCACAAGCTCTTTGTATCTAAATTAGCTTTACTCCTCCAAACAACAGGTATGTGTTCATCGGTGACTAACTTCTTAATAATTTTGATTAACATCTTCTTGTTGAAGCTTTTCACCAAAGCTCCAACTGACTTCACAAGGCATTTTGAAGCCTATCAAAAGTTTGTAAAGCATTCTGCAGCTCTCGAGCTAGTGAAATTTATAATATTGCTACTTTAAGAGATTTTCTATGGAGTCTTTTAGTAGCTTCATCCACCAAACTCTTTTCAACAGCTTATAGCAACTTGTTAGCATCTTTTTATAATGTTAAACTATAACGATGGTCATTGGGCATAGGCCATCATTGAAAATCACTTCTAGCTTTCACCTTAATCTTCTCGTAAGCTTTATTCTTTAGTAGTTGTAATAGCATCTCTGTCAATAACTCTTCCACCGTTTTGTTTTTTGCCTAAGGTTGCACATTCTTATGACTTCCAAGTGCATAGTCTATCATCTGGATGTATGTTCCAATCCTATCTCCATAACTCAAACTCACCTGGTTTGAGCATGAGAACTTTGAATGCAGCCACCATGTGTGCATAATCTTGATCCATATCTTCTAGCAAAGTTTCTCAAAGCAACAAGCTCTGATACCACTTCTTGATCCTACTTTAATAGATCGATTTCCTTAAGCTTGTATAAGGATTTGGTAATATTAGAATAAATTAACAAACTATAGTAGCACTTTGTTTGAATGTATTAAAGATTATGCGGAATCTAATCTTTAATAAGAACTTTTTAATGAAATAGTAAATATATGAACATATAATTCAATCAAAACATAAAAGCTCCAATATTATTAAGCAAATAATACTCTCAAAGTATTAGGGTTACAAGGACCTTGAAGCTAGAAAGAGATTGATTATTGGTTTTTGGTTACTGATATTAATCTCTATGCCGTAGGACATCTTTTTATACACAAGAGTCTCTAAAACGGCTTAATACTTTCTTAGTATATAAATCTTTTTAAAAATAAGTTGACTATCTTTTACAAAATATCTCATACAAATAACATAAGCTAAGTATAACTAACTAACAGTTAATTCTTCACTGAGCAGCATTAAACTCCTTTCTAGCAACTTAACTTTTGTACTAACTAGTACTTAGTATATTTTCCAGTCTTTATCTCTGAGCAGTCTTAACTTCCACTAGCAGTAGTAACTTCCTCTAGCAGTAGTAACTTTGTATTGACAGTTGTAACTTCACTAGCAGTCTTAAACACTTAGAATAATTTTCATTGAAATTCTCCAGCAACACTAACTTTGACTAAGCAGCATTAACATCAATAAGAGCAGTAGTAATACTAGCAGCATTAAGAAGGCTTCTAATCCTAACAAATAAGGTTGTTGATTCGAATTTGTTTTAGGGTTTTTGGGTGACTTAATATGTTTTCATTAGCCAAGAAAGTAGTTTTTGGAAAGCTTGTTTCAAATAGATAGATTTTCATGTATCAAACACTAAAAACGGATTTAAAATGACCAAGTTATGGCCATTTTAAGAATCACAAAACCATGTTAGGAGATTTTAATGTGTTTGCTGATTGGAATATTAAAATGAGTTTTCGGACACTTTCGAGTTTGTTTGAGCTTTAAAAACATGGGCGAAACATATAGTAACACTTATATATTAACTAAGGACATTAGAAAGATCATAAGCTTGTTGTCGGGATGGCGTTTGGGATTTCTAAATGGGGAAAGTTTGTAATAAATGTAAAGTCACTATTGGCAAAATGGAATACTAGACGTTTAGGATACCTTAGAGCGTTTAGGTATGAAATGGACTTAAAAACTATTATTATTAGACAACGTTGACATTCGAGATGTCAGGACTTTTAAAAATGAAAAACTTCTAAAAATAGTAAGTTTTAGCGAGATAGACGTGGAAGGTAGACGTTTAGGTTTCGTTAGTGTGTTTATGGAAATATGGACTTAGCAAATATAGGGGACGGTAGTAACGTTCGAAAATTCTAACCTTTCCTAAAATGGAAAATTTCCAAAAATAGTAACTTTCTGAAAATGGTAATTTTTCGTAAGAGCGGCGTAACGTAACGATGAACTTTATACTTTCTTAAAGTCATGTTTTTGTTAAATAAACTAAAGCACACACACATATGGATGTCTATTTCTCTTATACGCGTCTTATTCTGATGTTTAGTATGTATTTCTCATTTCTAAAGCGCGTCATTTATTTAGGTCGCGACTAGGATTTTATATCATCTTTCCTTTACGTGATTACCGTTCGCTCACCTTGCTAAGGTGAGTTCATAGCCCCATGTTTTTATTACTTTGCTTTTCTATTTGGGGTGAGAAACATTGCTTGCTTTTAAACATTGGACACAAATGATTTACGTTTTCCTACTCTTGTTTACGTGTTGCCTAATTAGTATTAAAACTTGTATGACCAAGTTATCATGAATCATTAGTTACTTATGATCAATTGGATTGGTAATTGAGCGCGAGTGTTGTAAATAGATCTATTGGGACTAATCATCCCCGTCCGGGTAAGTAGCTCTTACTGGATCAATGGACGTATACCATGTAGTGTGATACGGTGTAGCATCATGATGGCACCTGTCAGGGCAAGTTTATTAAGCATTATGCATGCTTCCATTACATTTAGCCTCGGTGTCATGAGCTTAGTGCAACGTAAATACGTTTTATGTGAAGTTGTATGTGTTATAACTGTCACATACGTTTTATAACTTGTGGTCCATAATGCTTTTGTTGAACAATTCTGATTACTAAATACTTTTCATAATACTGTGAGTGAAACAGTATTCACTAAACATTTTTGTTTCTCGCAAAGGCTTTACTTAAACCTATGAATTCACCAACTTTATGTTGATGCTTTAAGCATGTTTTTCAGGTGCTTAGCTTTGGACTTCTCTGATGTGCTATGTGGAGTCTACGTGCAATATGTTATCATCTTTTAAGACTTTATTATCATTCATACTTGTTGTCTTTTGAAAAATTAATTATGCTTCCGCAACGTTTTAAATTTCATTTCAAATCTTGTAAGACTTGTCCATTTTTTAATAAATACGAGTTATGATTTTCAAAACATCCATTAGTGGTCGTTCCCTTGATCTTGTGTGATGTATATTATGATGTCACGCCTCCGGACACATATTCTGTCCAGGCCCGTTGGGGGTGTGACAAAAATAAACATAAACCAAACATTAAATTATCATAAACATGGCTAATACCTAAAGTATTAGCAATCGCCATTGTAAACTACACACTGTCCTAGCCTACGAACGATTAAGGTAAACTAAACAATAATGAACGATACCAAAAACCAAACGCGTATTTAGAGTTTAGAGATTACAAGGGTTTTCTTATGGATTGAAGCACTTTGCAGGACCTTCTTGGCTTCTTTTGTCTTCCGAAAATCAAACTTGGTGGTTAAAAGCATACCTAAAATGAGTTTTAGGGTTTTGTATTTATAGAGTCTAGAAAAAAGTCAATACGCCTTATTGAAAAAGTTTAATATGGCGTATTGGGGTTACTTGGCGTGGGCTTCACGATTATAATATTCTAGAATATTCTTCAGCTGCCTTCAATATGGCGCATTGAGGTTTTGGATACGGAGTATTGACCAATATAGAATATTGAGGTCTTTGGATATGGAGTATTGAGGTCTTCGGATACGGAGTATTGGGGTCTTCTCGTCATGGATGTCTTTGATAAAGTTATGGCACGGATACGCCGTATCTTCTTGATAGATATGGCGTATTGGGTAAAACCAGCTTGTTCTTCTTCGTTGACCAAAGTATTATATACGACGTATCGTTGATGTGGATACAATGTATTCTTCAAAGTCAGGAAACGGTCTTTATGTTCGTCAAAGTCTTGGATACGGCGTATAATTCTAGAATGATACGGCGTATAGGTAGTCAGAATTAGTAGACTTTCTTGAACTCTTTGTTTATGCTCCAAAATGTGTGCCTTTTGATTAACTTTTACTCTTTGCTCGATAATTACTGCAAATAACAAATATAAGAAATTAAGTACCAACTCATGTACAAATAACGTAAAATGAGCAATTTAGCTGGGATAAATGATGCTATAAAATAGACGTTATTTGATGTCAGCAGTACATAGGGGTGAGCATCGGCAGAAACCGGGACTGACAATGGACGAGAAGACCAAATTATAAGGATCGAGACTGGATCGATGACCACTCGGGTAGGGTCGGTCTTACCTCGGGTCAAACGGTTCAGTCCTCGGTTTTGGACCTGATGGATCGAATTCTTGACAAGATCCATTTATGTGTTCAAAATTTACTATCTAAAAGTATTTAAATGATGATATACATTTTAGATTATATGTTTCTTTAGTCTACAACTCTACAAAATATTCTTTTGTTGCATGTTAACTTAACATTGTTAAATGTTAAGTGATAATGATGATATACGTATAATATTACTAAGATTAGTCATTACTCATTAGTGTCACATTGGTGATTGGACCAAATCTTGTAGTTTTTTAGTGTCTTGACTATAAGATCAAACAAGAAACATGCTCGCGAAGTAAATCGTAATACACAGACCTGTATGTTCCATGACTTAAAAGATTGGACTTGGAAAAGAAATATGTACATGATCAAACACATTACATTTTTGGCAAAATGTGCAATGACATAATGACTTGGCATCATGGTTTCTACTTTCTATTTTCTACGCAAATGATTGAAAAAAACAACAAATAATGCGTCAGACTCTTTGTAAAATATTTTTCAAAATGTTGACATGTTTCACCAAAAAGATTGAATAACAATTCATTCACCAAAAGCTGACATCTTTTGGACCAATGCAATTCTAGCCTTCATAATACATATGTGTTATACACAAGCAAAATGTCACAGACTCACAGTAGTAAAAGGAGAAGAATAAAATTACTAAAACCTAACAAGAATGTCAAATTAGCACTTGAATGACCCATTTGGTCTAACACAGTACATCAGCAAAATAAACAAAAAGTCAATCTACAAACCAGTTAAATGTCTAAAAGTAGAAAATGACTTATTTGGCCAAACACAGTGCAAAGGCTGCAAGTCTGCAAATGTCACAATAGTTCACTTCCAGTTTCATACAGTTGGAACAAAGTTACAAGAGTGTCACAATACTTTAGTAGCAAAAGAAGAGACATAAAATGACAAACTAATGTACTAAACAAGAATATCATATTAGCCACCGACCACAGTAGCAAAAGAAGACACATAAAACTAAAAACCAAATGCCACAGACCATATTTTTTCAACTTCACATTTCACAGTCACACTACCATTGTTCTAACTTCCGTAGCATCTAAAACCAAAAACCACTTGAGTCACAATATAATTTTTTCAACTTCACAAATGCACTAAACGCATTCTTCTCAATCAAGTGATATACCTTTCCCATTTTCATAGTCTCCCTTTAGTTGTCAAACGCGTCTTTGAGAAACTGGAAGGGGGGGGGCGGTTGAATCGTTTTTTAGTTTTAAATAAAACTTAGATTATCCAACTTATGTGAACCTCAAGAAGATATACACAAGTGTATATGATAGCGATGCAATAAGTAAATAAGTAATCTACGAAATATGAACAAGTAAAGATAAGAAAGATCAAACCGATGACACAATGATTTATAGTGGTTCGGCTACGACTTGCTTCTCGTCACCCTACTCTACTCCTCCAAGTACCCAAATGAGCGAGATTTATCTTCTCTATGTCAACAAGCTCTTTAGGCGGATAAAACGTACACGCTCGTTACACTTTTTCTGGTACTAAGTAATACTGAGTTCTACTTCGAGATAGAACCAATCTAACACACTATGTATTTTGTGGCCTAAATACTAACCTATCATACACATATGATACACACAACACACAACACAAGATATACCAAGGTTAATGTTTTATCAAAAACGTTGATGACTACCATACTAAAACTATTAACACTTGAAGCTTGACGTCTTGTAAGTGTTCTTCACTAAGAGTGGAATGGAGTTTGATCACTTTGTAATGGATTATGTTACAAGTATAATGATCAAAAGAATCTAAAAATTATAAAAAGATGTATGTGAAAAATATTTGTCAAGAGTGTATAAAATGATAGCTTAAGGTTTCTATTCTATAGGCATAGCTTTGGAATTTTAAATCTGTCTAGGACACGTGGTTCATGCGACTCGTGATCACCGTATGTTGGATCCATCTCGTGTATTAGGTGGATCAGTGGGTGGAGCTGGGACATGATTTGTCATTTTGTGATTAACCATCTATATAAAATATTGTTTTGTACTTAATAAAACTTGTTTATTAGATTCTTTTAGAACAAAATATTTCTTATCACCAATAAGGAAAGATTTTCTAGATTTGGGAAAGAATTTGGAAGATTTGTTCCACGTATGGTTATCTTATTTTGTCTTACATGATTAATATAACTAGCTTATAATTAATCATGTGTTAACTTGTTGGGAATTATACTTTGAGTTGATTATGACAAAACATATTAAAGGTGGAGGACCTACAAGACAAAGTTGGAATCACATTAATGCTGATTGAAGATTAGTCAAAACATTGTTTAATGCTCAAGCTCAAAGCTAAGATCAACATTACTGCTGATTGAGATTATGTCAAATAGTATGTTATGCTGATTTATAGTTTTCTATTTTATTTGCTCTTATCTTGTTTGTAAACCTCTACCCCTTTTTATATAAAGAGGGAAGGGTCTAGAATAGCAGTCGAGTTGATAGATTAGTCTCTCCAATGAGAGTCTAACGCATAGAAAGCATGTGTGGTAGTTAGTTGTTAGTTTCTTTATTAATGTTTAATAAAGAAAAACTTATTAGATAACATGATTGTGTTCTTTTATTTGCTGCGTGTAACAATCATTGTTATATACCGTAGATGAGTCCTATTAATGATCATGGACTTCATTATAGGATTTCACAATTTGGTATCAGAGCCTCGTGGTTCTCGATCTAGGATCTATAAGTTTGCATTGGCAATTTTTGCTTTGGTTCATGCTGGTAGTTATGGTTCCTGTGGTAGGGCTTTATGGTTCCTACTGGTTGCTTAACTTTTTCTGCTAGCATGTACCGATATGGGGACAACAGACGCGTTTGGATTTGTAAACAATGATGATGTGTAGAGTTATTTTGAAGATTCAGTTTCATGATATGATTCCTTCGATTGGTTGTTGCTCGCTCTTTTACCAATTTGGTTTAGAGATGATACAATTACAGTCATGATATGATTTTTCACAAATGACTGGTTTCCGTTGATGCAATAGAGCTCACGTGTGGTGGGCGTTGGCTAATTGAAAATAAATAAATTACAAAAATTTATTTGTCGGCTGTTACTATTTGTTGTTACGAGAATTATGCATGATTCGAAAGACGGTTTAATAATGTCTTCATACGCACTAAAGGAAGATTTTAGACTCTAATGTACTGAGTTCAGATCAAGAGATGGTTCGTTATACTTTTAAGGGGAGGAAGCTTATTGATTCATATATTTACCATCTACATGCACTCCTATTTGATTATGACAAAAAGGAGAAGAGTGATGGATCTAAGGAGGAAGTTCTTTCATCTTACATTAGCTTCAGGGGAGTTGTGTTATTGGTTTTGTCATTATCAATTAGGGGAAGATTGTTGGAAATTATACTTTGAGTTGATTATGACAAAAACATATTAAAGGTGGAGGACCTACAAGACAAAGTTGGAATCACATTAATGCTGATTGAAGATTAGTCAAACAGTGTTTAATGCTCACCTAAAAGATAAAGATCAACATTAATGCTGATTGAAGATTAGTCAGATAGTATTTAATGTTGATTTATAGTTTTCTAATTTTATTTTGATCTTATCTTGTCTTGTAAACCCTAACCCCTCTATTTGTAAAGCGGGGAACACAGGCATCTAGTATTAGCATCGATTGATAGATAGTCTCTCAAATGAGAGTCTAAACGCTAGAAAGCGTGTTTAGTAGTTAGTAGTTAGTTTCTTTATCATGTTTGAATAAAGAAAAACCTTATTAGTAACATGATTGTGTTCTTTATATTCCGCTGCGTGTTACAATCATTGTTATCATACCCTAGATGAGTCCTAATAAAGATCTATGGAGTCATTATAGGATTTCACATAACTTAAATCATTTGATTAGAAAAGGTTTATGCAAATGATAATATTTCTCTTTGATCATTAACTATGTTTAATAATACCATATTCATACCTTAAGTGATTTGTTGTCGTCAAGTAAACTTTCGACTAAATAACTTGTTTACGTAAACTTTTACGTAGTATGACATTATATTTGTTATTATCAAAACATGAAGATCATTAAATATAAATATCGTTTTTGCACGAATATTTGTATTAACAATCTCCCCTTTTTGATGATGACAAAATATAAACTCATGCTTATTTAAAAGTTACTAAATAAGTATTTAGTAGATGAGCTGACATATCTTCTCCCTCTTTTTGCCAAAGCAAAAAGTGTTATAGAGGCAGTTTTTGCAAGTCTTGTTTTTAACATATGCTAAGTCACATGGTTACGAATGCAAAGTAAAAAAAATAATGACAAAATTGCAAGTGCTCCCCCTTGGTGTATGCTCCCCCTTGCTTGGGGCACCAAGTAATCAAGCTATAGATGCGTTGCTACAAAACAAAGTTAGTAGACAAGCAAATATATATATGACAATCACAAGTGCACACATATATATTTCACATAATGAACATCCATCATCAATAGAATTAATAAAAATAATGTTAAATCTATTTTAAGGGATAAAACATAAAATTAGGCATTAAAGCCATTACATAATAAGCTTAAACTAGAAAAGAAAAGAAAACAATTAAAAATCCTAAATCTTGGGATAGAAGGAATTTTCCCATATAATCTAAGGGGTAAGGTGAGATGGTTATGCGGCTAATGCAGGAAGTAAGGTGGGTGTGATGAAGAGCAGATGTGGTGTCGAATGTAAGAGAACATGTAGTTGACACGATTCGGAGCATTTGGATTTCATGCCTTGTGGTGCTACAACATTGACAAAACATGTTGTGGAGGTGAGGCATGTCATTTGGATGAACAAAATCTAAAATATTTAGAGGATTATCACTATCCATGATTTCTAAGATTTGGTGGTGGATGGTGAAGATTTTCAAGTGGTGGTGCATTGTTGTGGAGGAGAGGTGTGTTGTTGTTAATGTTAACAAACAGAGGTTGGGTTAATGGTAATGGTTCAAATCCGAGCGGTGGATTTGGAAAATCGAGAGGTGGTCTAGAGACACGTGGTGGTGGAGATGTATTAGAAGGGCCTAGTGGCCAATTATCTATGGTTTGAACATAGGGATCATTTGATTAAATTTGAGGTGGAGGAAGTTCTTAAGGTTCTAGTTTATCAGAATGACAAAACGAAGTTTAGGTGGTGGTGCAACGTGAGTTGGTGTCGGAGACTCACTTGGTGATGATGAATAGGTGTAGTGTGTACTTTTGCTAGAGATGGATTTTGTGGAAATTGTAGAATACCAATTGTGGAAATCGTAGAGGGGAGGGGTGAATACGTTTCCATTTAAAAACTTAAAATATTTCATATCAAATTATCCATCAAGTTAGATGCAATATGATAAGTGTGGATAATACATCTATATCCACTAGAACATGTCATAGCAATATAAGCACAATCACAATGTTAACTTCTATCTATGACACAATCATCATCCAAACAATATAAGCAACAATCAACACACATATAGATCTAATGCAAATATAAATGTAAGGCGATAAGGTAAATAAAGATGTAAAGCAAAAAGTAAAAGAAAGTGCAAACTGGACGCGATGATTTTTAATGGTTCTGTCACGAAGCACCTATTCGCCCAACTCCACTCCCCGAGTACCCAACTCGAGAGTTACTTCACTAGTCAACATGCTCCCTTTAAGCGGAGAAAACTGATCACAACTAAGCTTACACCGGTTTCTGACACTAAGCCAAATGTCGAGTTCTAATCCTAGCTAAAACCAATCTATCGCAACTAACCACACTACTTCACAACAATTCACAACTTCTCTTCATCACACAACTTCACTTCACTCCACGACTTCACTTCACTTCACTACGATTCACAACCTCTTCACTATGATTCACAACTTTACTTCACCTAGACACTACTACGATCACACCAATCAAACACTACTTACTAAGATCACACCGATCTACCTATACTTCTTATGATCACCACGATCTAACAACTATACACACCATGATCTAACTATTACACAAGGTTGGAATACATGGACTCGATCTATACATTGTGAATGTAAGACATGTCACAAATGCACTAACTAAACTACATAACTTCGTAT
>BQNB010115160.1:0-18898 GCA_026074375.1 Tanacetum coccineum
TAGATTTTAAGGCGAGATTGGCTAGGATATACAGGAGGGAGGTGCATAGGGTGCAGGTATTTGATTTCGAGGGATTGTCGGACTTGATAGCTGATGGGTTGAGTGCTAGGATGCTTATGGAGCATAGGGATGCTCAGGGAGTGAGTTTGTTCACTAGCCGAGCCTGGAGGTGGCTATTTGATATCAGGGGGCCATTGGTACACGAGCTTATTTTGGAGTTTTTAAGTACGTTTAGGTTTGGAGAGGCTATACTTGATTTGGACATGCCTGGAGCTCTATAGTTTCAGTTAGGAGGAGCTAAGCATCACCTGAGCTGGAGGCAGTTTATTGTAGCCTTAGGATTACATACGGTGGAGGAGATGGAGTCTACCGGTTTGCTAGATACTAGGCCGAGAGTGTGAGACAGATCCCCGACAAGGGGGATCTGAGGGATTATTGGATTGGGATCTCATCTGCTGGAGATTTCCTTGGCACAACCTCGTCTTCCACTGTGATTACAGATCTGATTCTTAGGTTGTGCCACAGGTTGATTGCTTGTAGTATTGCTGGGAGGAGTCAGGCACCTGAGAAGGTGACCGTGACTGATTTGTTTTACTTAAGGGGGATGGACGTTGGCTCGGTTAACGTCCCTTATTTATTGGCTAGATACTTGAGGTTGTTTGCTGATGGGAGGAAGAGCAGGGATCTTATCTCGGGAGGAAGAGCAGGGTTCTTATCTCCGGAGGACAGTTTGTAGCTCGATTAGCTGAGCATTTTGGGCTCTTATCTCAGGAATTGACTATTATTGCCCCTGCACTCCTGGTTATTGATATGACTGAGTTAGTGAGGTTGCAGATATGTATGGAGATTGATGACATATGGGCTTGTGTAGCCTAGGGATCAGAGAGGCAGCCCGATGCTACGGCTGGTGCCCACGAGGCCGCTGAGGATGCTCCTGCTGTTGATAATGATATGCCTCAGGCTGTGCCACCACTACCTAGGACTCGGGGTGAGAGGATTGCCCGATTAGAGGAGGAGGTACACGGTATGTGTGAGCTGCTTCAGGGTCAGAGTGAGGTGCTGGATCACATGGCCCGAGACTTTTCCAAGTTCGCTACGTGGACTGTTACTAGCCTCGCGCGGATGATGGATAGAGCTGGTGTGGCTTACACGAGCTATTCTGAGACACCGGGAGAGTACTAAAGACGCACCAGGCGTAGGACTGACGGTGCCAGCACCTCCACAGCCCAGCAGGACCAGCAGCACCCCGACCCATGATCCCTCTACTCTTTATCTTTGATTTTATCCTCTGTACATTTATATTATTTATATCATGTTGTACCTAAACTTAAAACAGGTTCTCATATTTTTTTATATATATCATGGTATGACGTTTTGATTTGTTTATGTATGATAGTATCAAGTCTGGCAGTAAGTTCAGCACCATAGCTCGTGAATACATTTCAGATACAAGCATCATATCCAAACAAGAATAACAGAATTAAGGAGAGAGATGATTCCAAGTGTGTGGAAGCTGAAGAAAAATCTAACTTAAAGACTTCGCTGTAAATAAAAGTGCTTCCCAGGAGACAACCCGTAATGTTATTTAATTTTATCAAGTCTGTCTTCCCAGACATCAATACGGCATATCCGCTCCATACCATACGGCGTATTGATTGTCTAGACGTTATCAGTCTTTATTTTTTTATACACTTTAAAAACATTATTGTCAGTTCTATCAATCAGGCGTATTCATGCACATGATACGGCGTATTCAATAGACTGACCCGTATTTAGATACTTTTTACAGGTTTCTCAATACGGTGTATTCCAGTTTATGGATACGGCATATCGATCTCCTGTACATTTTTGTTTAGTTTAGTTTAAATTAACTGTAGGTACCAAGATAGGAATGCATGTTTTTTCTACTTTATACAGGACCTCGTGAAAGAAAACTCAACGAATATTGGTGGAGAATTTACAAAATATGGAGATCTTGAAGTGTTGGAGTCTTGAAACTTCAAGGTGGTTGTTCAACACGTAATCTTGCTCAATTAAACTCAACATGGAGAATCTACCAAGCAAATATCAGGGGAGTTTCTCATTCTAATTCTTTTTAATTCCCGTATTTAATGTTTTATCTATACAACGAGGACGTTGTATAATTCAAGTGGGGGGATGGGAATTAGAATGTTTACTTGTCCTATTTTTCACACTAAAATGCTTAAATTATGCTCAAATTTAAAAAAAATTCAAGCATACTTTTGTGAAATTACTTGATACATAACCCGCACACAATAACCCTTGTTAGATATTGTGAGGATTTAACCTTATCCGTTTCCAAATGTTTACCCAAATTCCACAAAATATGAGTGTGCCGGTGATGTTGTAGACTTTAGAACTTGGCTTGGTATATCTATTCGAGACCGCAGTGATAAGTACTATGGATTTAGATGGAGTAACTTGTTTAAATTGGTAAATTTTAGGATTACACCCAAATCGCCTTTACATGTTGCTTATTAACTAACTACATTGGTTAGTTAACCCCCGTATAAACCCTTTGTTTACTCTCACTTTAAGAGTAAGATACCCCTAGAACAACCCGTAGAGCCAATCCTTTAGGAACTACACCAATTATTTGTTTCGTTACACCTTAGCCTACCCTGTTAGATTAAGTTTATTTTACAGTTGCTAGTTGCTTAAAGTGTAAAGTTTGTATTTCCCGAGTCTTGTGTCAAAATTTTCTATCTTTGGTACGGTTGGAAGAAATTTGCACATTGCAAATGGGAATGTATATTATAGTCAAAACTCATGTATTTTTACTACCATCACAATTAATGGTACGTCCGAAGAACAAAGGAATTATCAAAGGAATTATCCAGAATTATTATAATCGTGAAGATGGTGAAACTACTCTGAGTTTCGTATATATTTAGAAGCAAAAAAAATCAAAAAAATTAGAAAAATCGCAACAAAAAAGAGAAGGAAAGTTTGAAGATAATCGTTTCGCAACTACCAAAGGAATTACACGAAGGATCGATTATTCGTTGATACAAATCGACGATGTAGAGTATTGTATAAAGTGGAAGATATCGCCACTTACCTTGTAAAGTATGTAAAGTATGGGATGATTGGGAAGTTGACCGTTACGGGAACGCCAACTTAGGTTGTTGTTTTTGATCTATGATCAAGATGTTGTAAATAGTTGTGTCTTTATCATGGTAATGGTCGGGAATAAGTGTCTAGTAAACTTGTGGTTTAGAATTAATCTATTTGTTTCGTAATTGTATTAACAACAATTTATTTCATTTCTAATCATTAACCATTGGTTTTACGCGAATGAGGATGTGATCGAGCATGCATGTCTATTCCGTCGTTACGGCCATGTATGCATTGTTCAACTGCCTTGTTGGTTTATTACTATTGGTGAAAGTTAGAAGATCCATACCCTATATTACACTACTATTCCTACTCTTTAGCTTATTCGAGGTGGAGTGAGCTTGTACATGTGTTATCTCTAGTTCATGTGGATGTATATGTGTGGTCTTCTGTGGCCCTCCTGATATTTTGGTATCGATTAAAGATTGTTAGAGTATAAACCTAAGCCTTATCATACAAATCCATATTTACCTTTATAATCTTGTTAATCCTTAGCTTTAGCGGTAGAGATGTGTATCCTTACCAAGCTTATGATAGAATACTTGTCACGTAACGAGCAATAGCGATTAGTTACATGTTTCCACATAGATTTGTTGAGTGATTTAAGTGTTTTCTCTTCCTATTTTCGTGTAGAATGTTTGGTTGTGTACTTGTAATAGATCAAATAAATGCTTTAACGGAAAATATCCTTAGGGATACATTTTTATAAACTTCTAAAGGCTACTTGAGGACAAGTAGGATTCAAGTGGGGGGGATATTTGATGACATCAAATAACGTCTATTTTATAGCATCATTTATCCCATGTAATTAACCCATTTTGTATAATTATTGCAAAGAATTGTTACTTAATCATTTATATTTGAGAATTGCAGTAATTACGGAGTACTTGGTGAATATTAGCAAAAGGCGCGCATTCTGGAGCTTAAACGAAGATATTTTGAAGATTACTATTCTGACAACCAATATGCCGTATCCATCAAGGAAGATACGGCGTATCTGTGCCTGCACTCACCAAAGACCACAAAGGAAACAAGACCAATACGCCGTATCCAGGAAAGGCAATACGCCGTATTCAAGCTATATGGGAATAAAATATTCTGGAAGATATCAAACGTGGTCCCTACTCCAAGAAACCCCAATACGCCGTATCCAATACCTTGGATACGCCGTATCGACACCGACTCCAGACCCTATAAATACAAAACTCAAAAATGAGTTTTAAGTGTGCTAAATCATATTCTCGATACCTAAACCACAAAAGTCGATTTTTAGAGGAGAAAAAGAGCAGAAGAGGTCTTGCAACGCATTCCAATCCATAGAAGACAATGTGTAATTTCTTATACTTTTGTAATCGTTCAGTTTTTGGTATCATTCGTTAACTCGGTTAGTTTACCTTGGCTAAAACAATTACTCTTGTTATAATTATGATGTTTGAAGGCTAATACCTTCGGGTATTAGCCATTATTATAAAGATCTGAATGCTTGGTTTTGTTTAATCATTTCGATTTCTTAATTTATCATTGTATTATTGATTATGTTTATCACATGATACTTGTTTACGTGCTTAAGTATGCGACCTATCATTCAACTGGGTCTAGTCCTACATATTTAAAGCACTGCAACTTCGGTGTTGTTTGGGCGTAGGCTAAGAGTCTGAGATAGCTCTCCATATAGTAATGCGTTTAGGTGGAACAAATAGGATCACAAATAACCAGTGTTGCAAAAATCGGCCTAGGCGGCCGATTAATCAGCGCCTAGACTCTTGGTGGGGATTAACCGCCTTGATTTTCACTAATTGGCCTTATTAATCATTTTGGTCAAAAATCGGTTAACATACGATTAATCGGATAAAAATCAGCTAAATCGGGCATAAATCGGTCGGATCGGACAAAAATCGGCTATATCGGCAAACTCGATTACTGATAGAAATCGGCCACATAGGGGATTAATCGGCCAAATCAAACAAAATCGGCTAAATCGAGAAAATAGGCATATATTTTATTAATTATATATATATAAAGTCCAATCCGATTAATCCTCGATTAATCCCCTCCTAACTGATTAATCGCTAGGCGGTACCCATCCGCCTAGCTAGCACCTAGAGATGCTAATAACGTCCTGCTTGCCTGATTGAACTGGTTGTACCATAGAAGGTAGTGGCTTAGTACTAACTAATAATTTCTGATCATTAGTATAGTTTGGATTGTGGACTACCACCTTACATAAATTACCATTAAGCAGTAAGTGGGTAAAGTCTCTATGAGCTAGGGTTCGTTTGACATACACGGTGTCATCCTCTAGATGAATTATAATCAATATATAAGGATGCTTTATGCGGATGCTTTAATTGTGACATAATTAATGTGTCTAGGTCTTTAGGATGATGTTTATCCCCCAATCCCCCCCTAGTCTAAGAAATGATTTGCGCTCTTCGAGATAAGTTAAACTAATGCCACTGAATTAAATAATTCCAATTCTTCTAATCGATTTATGATGGGCTATACAGTTTTCTATAATAGGCTTGACGCTCTTTTATCTTCTGTTAATTTGCTTGCGTGGGTTAAAGTGTCTTGAATTGATTATAGTCACCAACCAAACCCGTGCCAGTCTCTCAGGCTGAAACCCCCCTTTTACCTGTTAGAATTAGGATTAGAACTAACATAGGATTAACATAGGTTTGACTTAGATTAGAATTAACTTAGATTAGATAACCAAAATATTAATAAATTGAGAGATTTAACCTCGCTTCAAGTGTTCGACACCCTACTTACTACGAATCTACCACCGACCGGGTACACTACCCGTTAAAGTGTTGTTTTTGGTTAAGTCGGCAAAATATTAATTTAAAACTTGAATCTTAAAAATATACACCATACAACGACACAATCACTTAGCATCAATTTTGATTTCCCCTAAAGGTACTTGTAGGGTTGGGTCAGCCAATCCTTTCTTGAGGTTCGACACGTGAAACGTGTCATGAATACTACTTAGTTCTTGAGGTAGTCTTAATCGATAGGCTATTGGTCTGATTCTCTCAGTGATCTCAAAGGTCCAACAAACCTAGGCGCTAGTTTTCCTTTAATCTAAACAGTTTGTAGGTTTGGTGATTGTTGTTGACGAATTATCAGATGATATGATGTAGGAGGATAGGAAAGGGTACTAGGCACGATATCGAGTTCCTAGTGGTTTTCCTAGCATGGTTTTAGTCTGATCGTTGACTCGGATGTTTTCCAAGGGTAACAAATGTTTCTTCAGGGAGACGTTGTCGATTTTCCTAACGTTTTCAGGTTGTCGGTCTTTCCTGTTTGTCTGAAGTATGAATTTCTAGTTAAGTCCTTGCCTTAAGTTCTCTCTAATGTTTAAAATCAAGATCTTATCTCGTCTAAGTTGCTTAACTTTCTTAACGAGAGTTCTGTTTGTTTCTTCCATAACATGAAGTCAACCATCAAAGTGACTTCTTATGGGTGAGAACTAGTTAATCATCAAATAAACTTTACTTAGGGTTCGTCGTATGTCAATCACTTATCCAGAGGGTTGGTGTAGTAGGTCCAAGGTGAACAATTTAGCTACTTTACGAATCTGCTTAGTCCAGTGTAACGACCTCAGTTACTTACCTTAGTATCAACCATTTCATCCATTTCTCATTGTAAAAGGACTAATGTTTGTACGTGAATTCCATGGAGGTTTAATTTCTTCACGAGTGAATAGGAGTACATCAGAATTGTGTTGTGGTCATAGATTATGTGGCTTGTTCAAATATTATAGAAGTTAAAAATCATGGTGTTTTATCAAACTTATCCTACTAAGCGTATAAGGAGTGTCAACATAGGTAATATATCAAGTGGCTATTTCAGCCGAGGGCAAGCTAGTCCGTATCTGAACAAATTTGTCAGAACACTTTTAAATGCTAAGTTACAACTTTGAATCCAACTTAACTCCACAACTCAATTCATACAAGAACTGTCATGGAATTTAAGCTAAACATCAAGTCATGTTTTTACAATCTTAAACGCTTATTTGAAATAGTCTGGTCAATTCTAGGTTCGGCTCCCAACTAATCGAAGCGGTTCTAGGTCATAGATCAGATGGAAAGTAGCAATAGAAAGTTTGGGTTTAGTCGTGGCAAGTGAGGTTGTGTGCAGAGGAAAATTTGGTAAGAGATGGGAGGAGTTTTACTTGTGCTCATTTATATCCAAGTATCTATCGGTGAGAGGTGGATTAGTCGTTCTCTATACGGTCTCTATCAAAATCCAAAATGGCTTGCACGAAATAGGGTATGAGTCGGTGTAGATTGGCATTAACTCTTGTTACTAGTGCGACCGATTAGGTCGCTTTGCTTGAGGATGTACTACATAGCTAATTTATGGAATTTGTGGTTTTTTTATAGACTCACGAAGGTCGATATATTCGTCAAAAGAAAGTCAGAAAGATCAACGTGAAAGAATAGTGAAAAACCTGCTTGTGTTTGACGTCGGGTGCTAAAAGGGTGTTTTGCGACCTCTTCTTAGTACCATCGTGTAAGTCATGAATCGAAGAGTGCTAGTTGCGGAATTTGTAGATGGAGTACTGTAAAAAACTAATTGTAGGCTTTATAGATCGTTTTGCCGATCTAGGATATCATAACATTGATCACGCAGCAGAATAACAATTAAGAACAACAATGTTATGAACAAGGTTTTTATTCATAAACTATATACTATTCGACTTTAATCAGTCGACTATGAACTATTACATAAACTAATAAGCTAACTATTAGACTCTCATTGGAGAGCTCTATGTTTTTGGATATATTTTTCTAAATGCCTGGACCTCCTTTTATAGCATAAGGGGTCCTAGGCT
Organism: Tanacetum coccineum; assembly: GCA_026074375.1. Taxonomy (NCBI): domain Eukaryota; kingdom Viridiplantae; phylum Streptophyta; class Magnoliopsida; order Asterales; family Asteraceae; genus Tanacetum; species Tanacetum coccineum. The sequence goes on from BQNB010115160.1 coordinate 7,979, forward strand.
TACAAGGAAACTAATAATGATAATAATGATAAAATCAATTAGTTATTCAATCATTATCTTTGACCAAATCTTTCAATTCTTATCTTTTGTAGTATTCTTTGACTACAACTTTGGTCCTTCATGTTTCCATCTTGTTTCATTCGTGTTTTGTCTTATCAACTCAAAATATAATTCCCAACAATCTTCCCCTAGTTGATAATGACAAAACCCAATAAGCACGAACTTCCCCTGAAGTTGATATACGAATGAAACTTCCCCTTAATCCATGCTATACCACCAAGAATCAACAAGTTGCAAATCATCACTGAATCATCTTCCCCTTTTTGTTATAATCAAGTAGGGGACCAAAGTATGCAACTTTGATCTTTACAACTACGAACCAATATTACACTTTTAATCCAAGTATTCCAATGACCCAAATTGCCCTCCATTACGCACCTTAAGAAAAATGAACTTGAGCAGTAGAAACTTACACTAGCAGTAATAACAAAGGCTAGCAGTAGTAAAAACCTTCATCTTGATGTAGCATATAAATGGTTAAACATTTTAACATTAAGCTTCCCCTGAAACCATATGTTAACCATTTCTTGAATCTTCAATTCTGTAGGCTCTATGTAATGATTACTGATGAAGAAAAATTAAGTATAACAAATTTGATGTAGAAGTAGAATATCCCAAATTTGTATCTTATGTCTTGCACTATAATATGATAAGAACTCATAATCTTCTTCTTCGTTTTATGAGTAGACCTCGATCTCTTGATAAATCCGCATGCCTATACATGAGTCACTGAGCCAAGTGATAGTAAATACCTGTGAGTACTACAATGTATCTCCTTACATCAGGTAAAAACTAGTTTTATCAAGTCTTCATCATAAACCGTATATAACTGTTATCACGATTCACCCTTATAACACGAGATCCGGAGGTATGGTAAAATGGAAAAGAAATTGATCCATGTTTATTAGAGAGAAAAGATAAGAGATGGGAAGTTGTGTGTGTTCTTTAGAGAAAACACACACACTTCATCTTTTACAAAAGTGAACTTCACCCCTCCATAGAAGTATGGAGGGGGTATTCATAGTCCTAGTGACACACAACTATTGTAACTAGTCATTATTAGTCCCTACGTGTCACTCTATAAATGAACTAATGTAATTCTGTGTTTGTCACCATATTTTAAGGCTAACAATAACCAAACAAGTTATCTCTAAGACCAAAAGATATAATAAGAACACGCATCTGAAAAATCCACTTCATCTTCAAATAAGTGACTCACTAATATAAACCATCAGGGGGTCGGTTTATCCTATTAATATAAGCCATCGGGGGGTCGGGTTTTTCTTTTATTCAACAATGCTGGGGCGGGGGTGGGGGGGGGGAGGGGAGGGTGGGGGGGGGGGGGGGTTGGGGGGGGGGGGGGGGTGGGTGGGGGGGGGGGGTGGGCGGGGGCGGCGGGCGGGGCAGGCGGGGGTGGGGGGGGGGGGGGGGGGGGTGGGGCGGGGGGGGGGGGGCGGGAGGGGGGGGTTGGGGAACCAAAAAATATTATTTGGTCTGATGATCGGGTTTACTCTTAAAAAACTAGTTACAGGCCGATTTAACAATCCTTGAGGCTAAACATTATAGACGTCTATATTTTCTACTCTACAATACAAACAAATGCCACACCTTTGGTACACACAGACTATACTAGACGACTCTCATATTGTGGAGTCTAAATAACTCCTTAGAACGTTTAAGCTCAGGTTGTTTAGACCTTATATCTAGGATTGACAATAACAATGAAAACAATATGCACCGCGCGGAATCAATAATAAAAAGACTTCATTATTGGCTAAACAAGGTTTTATTGCAAACGTTCACTTTAAGCCCCAATTTCTATTGATCAATTCCTAGAACGTTTAAAAAATCTAAACAGGGTTCAAGGAAAACCTTGACACATAGGGGCTACACCAACTCTACTAGACGTCTACATCTCTACACGTTTTGTGTACACACATGTTTTTCACACACATGGATAATCAAAACTATGTGTCTATGATCTCTTTATATAGGGAGTGATCAAGACTTACAAAGGAATCATTAATGTATTAGGAAACTAATAAACCTCCATTAAAAACTTTTCCTAATCTTTATCTTTGGCATCTGTGACCAAATCTTTTCATAACCTTTTAAGAATATCTTCTACAATTTCAATCTTTGTAGGAATTCCTTAACTTATTCGTTATAAACCCGTTTTTCGAGTTCTTTATGTCCGTGGGTTCGTATTAAGGAAAATTATCAAAATATAAGATTTATGAAATTTTTATATCTGATGAACAGTAAAAGTTACTGTTCATCACAGGTTACAAAATTATTTTTATAAAACTAGTTAAATATAACTTGTAAATTCCGTATCTTGTTCGTTATAATTCCGTTTTTCGAGTTCCTTACATGCTCACGATCCTTATAAAGAGTACTATTTTTATAAAATATAAAACATATGATTTATATTTCGAATTTCAAAAATATATATAATGTCATAATTAGGGTTTCTAATTAAACAAGTATTTTAAAGTCATTTATTTAGGAACCTTGCACCATTATTTTTCCAAGTGTTGTACCGTATATTTCACATGTATTTAGTCCTCTAAATGTCCATGTCCTTTGTCCATATGAAATCATCAAATACTTTAAATGACTTGAAAGTAAAACTAGGTGGTGATTAACTAATGCAACAATTATGAATACAATAGAAAATGAATAAACGAGTAATGAAAACTTTAAATAGACCTTATAGGAATCAAGTAGGATGATGAACACGAGATGTAAACCCCAATCAAGCCCTTATAATCAAAACCCTAATCAAGAAAACCCTAAATATGTTTTCTTGATAAAACCTTGTTAAACCCGAATCCAAGCTTCCCAACACCTTGAGTAGTCTTAGGTAGTCTTAGGATGAACACTTGAATGCTTGGAATACCTTGATTGCAAAAATAAAATGAAACCCTAGAAATTTATTGTGTGCCGTGGGTTTTGAAGTGGAATAGAGAGAGTTCTTGGTTGATTTTGCTTGAATGAGTGCAAGAGAGTTATAGTGGACTAGTGCTTGCTTTATATAGGAAGTGGAAAACCATGGAAGTACCTAATTATAAACCATGGGAGCTCATGGTTTGGAGTACAAGCTTGTAAGAGCTCAAGGACACCAAGGACAAGAGATTAGACAATCTTTAGGAAGATGAGCTTAAGGTACATAGTGTGTAAGGATTTCAAGTACTTATGAAAGACTTAATAAGGTTTAAAGGATTTATTTCATGAATAAAACCTTAGGTCCGGTTCTAAAGTGATATAGGAGAGAAAAATATTTAAATTTTGAGTATTGGGTATAAACGTGGGTATTTGTTTAAGTGTAGATAGGTAAAGGTGCTTCCGGGTACGACCGAATGTAATTTATTGCGAAACGTAAGCGTTTTACGTAACCAACAAAAATAAATTATGAAAAGTTATAAATTATACTCCTAATAATCATATAACACTTGCTTGATGTAAACTTTAATTTGTTTGGTGTCCGTTTACATTGATCGTTGATTTTTAGTTTACGCGATTTAACTATAAGATAATAATTAAAAGCGAACGCGTAAAACTCTAAAAATAAGTAATGAAATTTATTAAAGTTGAAAATAACCTGAAAATGAGAAATGTTACAGTCTAGACAGCCACGAGGCTCTGATACCACTTGTGGAAACCTAAAACACGTGATAGGTTCTTTGATCGTTTAAGCTCGAGGTTGTTTAGACCTCATCTAGGATAATATAGTAACAATGATATAAATTGCACAGCGGAAATAATAAACACAAATCAAAGTTACTTCAAGGTTTTTCTTTATTAATCAACACAGCCCCAAATACTATTTGATCAGAATAGATCGGTTACTCTAACTAGTAACAGGGATCAAAGATCCTTGAGGCTAAACTCTAGACAGACGTCTACTACTAACTATACAAACGTGTACACACACACGTTTTCTTTAGTCGACTCTCATTGAGAACACACACTTTTCTGGATGCCTAAAACAATATGCCTGGACCTCCTTTTATAGCATAAGGAGTCAAGGCTTACATGGAAACTAATAAAAGATATTAATGAGAGAATCAATTAATTATTCATCTTTATCTTCTCATTAATATTCATCTTTATCTTCTTTTTGACCAAATCTTCATTATCTCCTACATCTTGTAGAATCCCATAATAACAACTTTGGTCCTTCTTGTTTCCATCTTGTTTCATTCGTGTTTTGTCTTATCAACTCAAATATAATTCCCAACAGATATATTGGGTGGTATTGTCTTTTTGGAAAAAAGGTAGAAAGAAAGGTGTATTAGACTATCGTTATTCTAGTCTTTACTCTTATTTGTAATGACATGTTTCTTTGTATGTTTGGTTGATTGGCAAGGAAGGCGGAAGATACAAAGATACAGGTGAGTTTACATAAAGTGTATCAGTACCTTCAGAGACTTTGTTTGTGCGCATAGGAGTTCATAAAACGTGGCTTCGTTGCAAAGTTACATACCTTGGATATATCAGCATGTACTCTCTAACATTTCACATAAAGAATAACGAAGTGGAATACACCTGTTGTTTGACTAGTTTGTAGAGGAGTCATATTGTGACATGATCTCAAACATAATTTTTAGGAATTATGTGGTTCGAAGTAGAATGATAGATCAAACGAAAACTTTTTCTTCCTTGAGGAAGTATAAAATATTTTGAAGATGTGTCAATGTGTATTTAGTTATGTAGGTTTGGATTGGTTATGAATGGTTTTGAATTGTTCGTTTATAAGTGTAGGCCGCAGAAGAAACAAAAACAAAGGGTTAGATTAACATGTGTTTCAAGACATCATCACTTAAAGATGTGGTGTCGATAAGATCAACTCAATTGAGGATATATCTGGGGGTCCTGACGGATATATTCGGGGTCTTGACGGATATACCCGGCGGACTGACGAATATATCCAGGTGTCCTGAGGGATATATCTCTACTTGTTCTTCATTCTTGTAAGTGTCTTGAATCTTTATTTGTGGTTTACTTATGTTCTTCTTATATGTTCAAGATCCATTCATCCATATGTTGTGTTTTAATTTTTGAAAGATTATAAAACAAGATTTTATAAATAATGATATTACTTTATTTCACTAGTTAAATATTATGTTCTTGGTAATATGAGAGTTGAATGAGTGTTGCAACAATAAAAATGAAGGATTGGGTTAGATTTAGGTGTGGTTTTGTTGTGGATTAGTTGTGAATGGAGATTAGGCTAGATTATGCACTATTGTGAAGTTTGGGTGGATTTTGGTTGCGTTTTTGACAAAAAGTGCTTGCTGTCCCAAATTTGTTTTAAGGTTTTGGTCAACCTAAAAATGTTTTCATCAGGCGTAAAAGTAGTTTTTGGAGAGCTCGTTTCGAATAGATAGTTTTTCATATATCGCACATTAAAATTAGACTTAAAAATGCCAAGTTATAGCCAAATGAAACTTAAAACATTTTTTGACAAAACCGGATGAATAGTGTCCTGATGTGAATAGTAATATGAGTTTTCGGACATTTTTAGACTTTCTAAACACTAGCGAAACATATAGTAACACATACCTATTGATTAGTATCATTTAAAGACGCCGTTAACATATTTTGGAAAAAGCGAGAAAGTTACTAAAAATAGTAAGTTTGGTAAAAATTTAGCAGAACGGACATAGAAGTTAAGCGATTAAGGCTAGTTAGTGCGTTTTGAAAATATGGAAAGTTAATAAATATAGAGGACGGTATTAACGTTTTGAAACTAGAAACTTTCCTAAAATAGAAACTTTCTAAAAATAGTAATTTTTGGTTAAACGCCGAAACTTAACAAAAAACTATACGATTTTATTTCGTCATGATTTGATAATCAAACTAAAGCAAACACACATGGATGTCTTTTAGTGATGAACATATTGTACAATTCTTGGCATGCTTTCCGTGTTTCTAAGACGTGTTATTATTCTAGGTCGCGGCTAGATTTTTATATCATCTTTTACTTGCGTGGCTATCATTTGCTCATTTTTGTAAAGGTGAGTTCATAGCCCCATGTTTTACTACTTTTACTTTACTATTTTAGGGTGAGAAACATTGCTTGTTTTTAAACTATAGACACAGTTACTTTATGTTTCTTTTTCCTGATTACGTGTTGCCTAAGTAGCGAATAGACCACTAATGCCCGAATTATCATGAACCGTCAACTGCTTAACCGATTGTACTGGTTAAGTAAGCGCGGGTGTTGTAAATAGATCTATTGGGACTAATTATCCCTATCCAGGTAAGTAGCGCTTACTAGTTTCGGAGGTCCGAACAAATAGATATATACCATCACGGATTGTCAATAGGTGATCCTGGTCAGATAACTTTAGGGCACAGAATACTATTTGGCATATAAAATGCTTCCTTTTAAATTGAGCTTCAGTGTCATGAGCTTAGTGCAAACGTAAATGCTTTTTATGTGAAGTTGTATCTCCTATAACTGTCACGTGCGTACTGTGAACTTGTGGTCCACCTTTAATATTAAATTTAAACCTATGAATTCACTCAACTTTATGTTGACCGTTTTAGCATGTTTTTCTCAGGTGCTTAGCTGTAGATGTCTTTGCTTGCTTTATGGTGTTGCCTTGCATTCGACCGATTTCAAAAGCTATTATTATCTATGATTTACATCGTTGTCAAACTTTAAAACCTTTTATTCGCTTCCGCATATTATCGTTGGACCTATGTAAAACTTTAACTATTTTAATTAAAGCAACGATGTTGGATTTTAAACGTACCCTTAGAGGTCGTTCTTTGTATGTTGTGTGATGTGTATTATGACGTCACGCCCCAGACACGTGTTTCTGACTAGGCCCCGTTTGGGGGTGTGACATATTAGTATCCAGAGCCAAGGTTATAGAGAACCAGGTAGTATATCTAGGTCTGGTCTATAACCAGTATATGATCCTATGTGTTTTTACCTGCTTACATATATATCTTATAATAATAGCATTTAATATATGAAAGTACTAATTATATATCATATTTCCATAATTACTTTATTCATGATTTCTCCATATCATATTTTTGCATCATGCTTATCTTCTTGACTTTGCTTGCACGTTGCATGGTTTCATATAAAGAGATTTATATAAACTTGTGCTTGTGCAGGTCATGGTTGCTCCTATTATTCTTATTTTATCTAATTCGTCTGAAGAGAGCGTGGGCTCTCATGCCCTACGAGTGATTCTCTTTGGTGTTATTCTTGCTATTATCCCTGTTATCTCTGAGGTTCCTATTGTTCCAGCTGACCCTATAGTTGGACCGAAGGTTGGGACATTTCAGTCATCTCACCTACCGGGGTACTTGATTTAGTGGATTATTCATCTTTTTCTGATTCTGATCCATCGCAGGATTCTTTACCTCCCGTACCAAATTTGCCATTGGTTTCACCCTTTTTGTGTTCTGATAACTTAGAGGCAGACAGTAAGTCTGAGCCTGCTAAGCAAAGACTCGTATCGTCATCTCATGATACTCTTGCACCATCATCTGAGTTTCCCTTTGCACCTGTTGTTGCCCCACCTAGGATTCTTCGATGGCCAGCGATTCTTGTCCGACCCGGTAAGGCTATTCCCTTTGATCGACTTTATTGCACCCACCTTAATGGGCCGCGTAAGTTGTTGACTGCGAGGAAGAGCCATTCCTGCTCGTAGATTTGCATAGAGATGTGTATCTCTGTCGGTAACCCAATACACTTTCACTTTACCATGGATACCAAGAAAAAATAAAAAGGAGATAAATGATAAGAATTTTAGAGAGAGGTTAAAGAGAGAAATAAAGAGAGAAAAAGAGATGGTTAATTAACTTGTAAAATGAGAGAAAAATACAAATGAACCAACACCCTCTCCACACTTGGAGAGGGGTATTTATACTTACACCACATGGGATTTGTTGGGCCGAATGGTGTTTAACTTGGGTCGGGATCGGGATTACAATGGACCTTAGTCCGGAACTAGTACAAGATTAGATTACGTTCACGAGCCTATTTACCCTTTCTAGCCTATTACAACATATAATTAAATAAAGACCGAAGCTTCCTCGTTGAGTGACCGAGCTTCCTTGTTCGACTTGATATTTTAAGGCTAACAATCCCCCCTGAAACGAGGTCTTGAACCTTGAAATAAGTTTCCTTGTTTGACTCGATATTTTGAGGCTAACAATCTCCCCCGAAGCTTAGTTTCTGATAGATTCCGAGCTTCCATGTTCACAATCATAACATGGTCTTGGATTTCTTGAGATTTCTTTGACATTGAGTTCTTGAGTCTTGTTCTTGGTCTTTATCTTTGTTGTAGGCTTGTTCTTTCATGTTGTGTGATCTTTGATCTTGAGCCTTTTCTTTTTTACTTTGACTTTAATTCTGAGATCTTTAAATCTTTTCCTTGTTTGTCTTATTGTCTCTGCCATCTTGCGATCTTGTGTCTTGTGTCTTGACCAACATGCTCATACTATGCATCATCTTGAAAGCTTGCTAACAATCTCCCTTGACAATCGTTGTCTTGATAATCTTGATAACTTTTAGGAAGATCTTGAATATCAGATTTTGCAAAAGTCTTTGTATTTAATTCTTGAGTTTTATTGATTCTTGAATCTTGATGCTTAAAGTATGTCTTTGTAACTTGAGTATGAGCATGTGGTAATGAATCGGACTCTGCCGGAATGAGGCTGCAACATCGTCGTTTGTACCTGCATTTTAATGTTAGTGATAAATAGCAGATATGGACGAATATGGCTTTGTCATTCATCGAGATTCGGTTGCATTAACCTCCAGTTCTATGAGGACCGTTTTACAGTATAAATAATGTACCTGTGATCAGGTAGGTTTAATTTTGGAAGAACCTCCTTGACAGAGTTTCCAGCTCAAAGTGTTAGATCCTCTAATGCGTATGCATTAGATTCATCGTACTTGCTTATTCTCAATACCAGAACGTCTCAAAGCAGACAACACGATATGAGTGAATCAGATAGTTACTATCTTTCTGATTAAGTCATTAATTCATTTACTGGAACAAGTTTTAGTCACATAGAATCGCACCATTATTTCTTTCCAGTTGACACAAGTTTGATTCATATAGAATCGCGCAAGTCACCTACCAAGAGCTTGTTTGATGTTGGCTCAAGCAGGATTTCCATCTTCACTGTGAATACTTAAGTATTACTCAGATGGTCTGGCAAAATCACAAGGATAATGCGTAGGACTCTTGTTAACAGCTTGTGAACTTATTGGTGTTCAACAAGTGTTTGTCATGGTATGTGTCGTAATGAGATTTATTTTATTGATCTCTTGGCTCAAGACTCGATTAGTGCATCTTGGTTTTAGTACTCGGAGGCTGGAGCAGACTGCCACCTATTCAATATCAACAATCTCTAAGTGGGTTGTCAATAGATAACGTGTGTATCTCCGTGACAAATGAGACAAATATCTGTTGAGAGAAACCCGAATGGCTGGGAAGGGTTGTGCATTTCATCACTAGCAATCAACTTGTGATTCTGACAGCATATGTATTGACCTAGTTTCTGCCTTAAGTTGTGTGAAGGGCTTCTTTCTTTAGACCTTTTATCCATACATTTCTTTTTCATTCTTCAACGCCTTCAATGCTTACCAAGACGTCATTACTAACACCTTGTTGTGATTGTTCTAGTGTTAGCTCAATCTTAGTCGGCATTATTCCCATATACATTCATCTCCAATCATACCTAAGGACACTATTTCTAACTTTGGATTATCCTTGGGTAGATCCTCCAGTTCTGGTTGGATCATAGGATTGATTCCTAACCTAATGGTATGTGCTTAAATACACATACCTTTTACCTTTAAAAACGAGCTAAAATAACCAAAAACGGACTTAAAATGCCAAATATATGCTTGTTTTGCTAATTGTATTGTGCAGGAACGGATAACCAAGAAAAGGACGAAAAACAAAGCCAAAACGACAAAACCGGACTCGGAATGGAAAAGACTGTGAAAGACAAAGCCAAATCGAAGCCGGAAAGTCAATCAAGTCAAAAAGTCAACAGAAAAGTCAACTGGTCAAAGTCAAAGTCAACCCCGGGGCCAAAGTCAAAGAAATATAAGTTTAGGGGCTGAAATTGCCAAACCCTAAACTTATTTATAAAGAAGAAAAGAGAAGGGCTGATTTTGCAATTTGCTCAAAGTAACAAGTAGGGGGGCAAAACTGCCAACCCCCCTAACTTGTACACCACAAGGACTAGTGGTGAAAAGAGTTTAATAACTCTTGGGGACTTGTTTTGCCAAGTCCCCAAAAGTTATTTAACCACAGGGACGACAAGGGTGTAATGGAGGTTATAACTTAGAGGGACCATATTTGCCAAAACCTCAAACTTATACTCTGTTATACACATCCAACAGTTTTTCCCGCCTCCCTTTTCCCCCCAAAAACAATCACGGGTCTTTATACCCGTTTTTACCCCATGAATCTTCACCACCTCCATGGATATTCATCTTCCCCCTCCCCCACTACCTTTCCCAGCCACAAAGGTGCCAACTTGGCAATCCCACACCCCCCAAGACCAAATTCGATGGCTAGGATTGATTTTAAAGATTGAAGGGCCAAGATTAGAGCTCTAAACCTCTCACAAAACAAACACACCTGTGTTTGTGTGTCTACAAACAAGCACAACAAGAAGAAAGAGAAAAAGAAGACCTAGTTATAGATTTTTAGCTATAAAAGCCTTGTAAGCCATTGTGGCAGCCACATTAAGTCATATTCAGTTTTATTAAGTTTTAATTTAGTTTTTAATTAAGTTTTTATTGTAGTTTAAAGTGTTTTTATGTTAATGTCTTTTATGCAATTGTAATTTTCAGTTTTAATG